>JABXJD010000072.1:1997500-2102500 GCA_013375575.1 Percina caprodes | reverse complement strand
GACTTTTAAAAACATCCCAAAACCATATACTTCACAAATATAGAACAAACATCCCCACCCTCCCCCATCCCATGGCAAGCTCTAATGTTTTTCTAATTACATGTTTAAACACGGGAAAACATATTGGAAATACTTTGTATCATCATTCCTGATGTCTGAGAGGACGTCGGTACTCAACAGTCCAAAGAAGAAAAACAAACAATCAACTTAGTTTGAGTCTCGGTTCAGTGGGTGATTTCTCTGAGAGCGCACTCAACTCGAACACAACAGCTTAACAGAATGAGAAAACAGCACGGCGAACTACTGAGTAAACAACAGGGAGGCAGATGTGGCAGTGTGTCCCCCCACCCCCACCCCTTTGTCAGTTTGACAGAAACAGCAATAACGAGCATCAGTCTAAATAATAAGAAAACAGCAGTACAGACGAGAGAGTCGCCCACAGGGGAACCGTGGTGACTGCATAAACAAGAGGGATGGCGAGAGATAAGAAATCACCGGGGTGTGTGTGTGTGTGTGTGTGTGTGTGTGTGTGTGTGTCCGATCAAAGTGTTTGTGTTCATCTTTGCAACGCCGTGTGTCTACAGCATTACTTTTCTTTACATTTAATTAAACAATGACATGAGACGGAGCATATTTGCCTGTTAATGTAAGCAAAGGCACTGCTCACTGCATAGCAGCATTACTCTACTTAATTACAAACAAGTCTGGAAAATGGAAATTTCTGTGACCTTTAAGATAGAAAGCACCTCATTTAGTAACAATTTATTGTTCCAATTGTTATAATTGTAATCATGTAACTGTCAGATAAGCGGTGATGTGTGGGCATTTCAGGAGAATGTTGGTTTTTTTTTTGTTGTTTTTTTGCAGAAGGCCTCAAGATAAGGTGTACGCCTCAGAATTGTTTGGTGAGTACACAATGAGCCGTACCTATTTTTAATGGTCTGTCAATTACTTAACACATATAGAAACCTTCTTTTTTTTTGTTGCTATTTGTCAACTTCGCTTATTTTCTCCTGTGGTCTCCCTCAGCAGAATCCGTCTCTCTCCCTCGCTCCCTCACACTCTTACTCATTCAATCAGAGGTTGATTCAGGCAAATTGTTTTTTAGAGGTGGGGAGACACATTACTGACTGTCAAATTGCCAAGTGCAAATGGCCTTGAGCTCATTCAAGTCTTACAAATGCATTTTACTGTTCAACTCTTTAAAAGTTTTAAGAACATTCTTATTTCCCCTTGTGGGATTAATAAAGTATTTATATTGTCTGACTTCCCAAAATGAAACCCTAACCCTTTTACGGAAGGGATATATCGGCGACAGACTTTATAAAGTTTAAAATTACAGAGCAAACTTTTGAAAAATTGACTGTATTTTTAGTAAATAGTCAGATGTACTGTAGCTTAAAAAAACAATCATCTAATGCGATGCAATATCCCTGATGAGCACAACAACACATCCATGTTCACTTGTTTGCTTCACTGCATTTTTCTGGCACATTGCTGCATGGAATAGGGTGAGCATATTTTGATTTCCGAAAAAGAGGACACTCGGCTGGCCTCGAGACACAAATTCAGACAGGCTTCTCAGAGGTTAATGAACAGGATTTATTATGCCTCAGTTGTACAAAAATAACTTAAGTAATACAATCTGTAACAACCTGTAACAAAATAACAGCTCTCTTTTCAGATAAATATGTAATAATGTAAATGACCTATTCTGTGTCAGCTTCAAAATCCACCTTCAACTAAATATCTCTTAAAACCTTTTCAACATAATAAGATAAGGTTTTTCTTTGTCCATGTGAGCTTTGAGATCTCCAGCACCTTTTATTAGACACTGAAACATATGTGCTAGCTTTGCACAGTGGACTCCGCCTCCCACTTGTCCCGACCAGGACGGTACGTGGACTTTTATTTTTTTATTTTTTTGCAGTTGAACTATGAAGCTGCATTTGTGCTTTGGCATTTTGAATGCAATGCTGCTCCGTTGTCTGAGCTTCTCCCTGCTCCCTGTATAGAGGGTTTTCACCGATGTCGCGTTCTGGGCAGAAACCCAAATGCACGGCCATATTGGAGGCACTCGGTGTAAACTGAACGGAGTGCAGTCGAGTATTGTGTACTTTGGATACTTTAAGTGAATGTAGCCATGTCTAAACAATAGAAAAGCATCCAAGATGCAAAGGCATATAGGGAAGGACTTGGACCACAACAAAAGGCAAAATATTTCGAGAAATTACAGTTTATTGGCGATGCAGATACCTACAAGTTGGCTCTCTCTTCTTAAATTCCTTCAGTTGCATATCCCGATATAGCGAGTCAGCTACGTGCTTTTCTCACCGAGCCCATACATAGCTGTAGATCTTAAATCCTACAAAGATTTGGAGGCCTATAACCAGACGGTGTGTGGATGGGTGAGGGAGACGCAGTACCAAGTCATTAACAACCGTTGTGTTGTGAAGGCCAAAGTAAGTAATGCAATAACGTCTTTAATCCACCTAACCTTAACTGTATGACATCATTGCGATACTCAAGGTGTAGCCAAGTGACTCTCCACTGGGTTTTTTCATTTCAAAGAGCCTCAGTTTGCTATCTACACTACCTGAGTGAGTTTGAGCTTTGCCAACCACAAGCGCCTCCTTTCCTCTGATAACTTCTGGCATTCCTCTCCCTGGTTTTGAATAACTTTTGGAAGTTGATAATATTCCAAATGTTTTTTCTCGGTCTGACCTATTGGTACAACCTAAAACACGGCAATAATAACAATTTTCCTTGCCCGCATGCAGCCTCTTGGGAATTACGTCACGCAACAAAGTACCGTAGTATTGTGTGCAAAGTGCCAGTCAATTTAAATACACGCTTAATGGTCCCATGAAAAACAGTGAAAACAGGACATTTTCATGAATTTATAACCCCCCGGGACTCCCCAGACAGTACGTAGAAAGTGGACATGTCTGGGCAAAAGAGGACATTTGGCCACCCTAGCATGGAATAATGTGAAACCATTGATAAGGAACGTGTATTGCATTACCCAAGTCTGCATTATGCGTGTGCATCCTTGTGTACATGTAACATTTTATAATACATCTAAAGTAAACGTGGAACTAACTAGCCAACGTTATGTTGAATGGCCACTGTTTAACTTAGTGGCACCGCACAGGAGCTATTGGTCAGATGATTTCTGGAGATGAAAGGCATCAAACTCCAAGCAGTCCATGATGTAATGTTGTGTAGCTACCTACCTCACGCATGGACTCAGCTGACTGTTGCTTTCTGCACGTTGTAGACATAATTAGAGAACCGCCATGTTGAAAAAAGGTCCAGATCTTGGTGACCTCAATGGTGGGTACTTCCATAGATACAACCATACACCCTCTGAGTGACAAAACAAACCTGCTATGGCTGCAATGATGGGCAGAGCTGTGATACAACAAATAAAGCGTACGGTAGAAGATAAAATGGGATATAGACTGTAAGTATGTATTATAATTATTTTGACTCAGGAAAAGTTGAAAGAAAATCTAGATCAGTATAATAAAAACAGTTTCACTCAAATGTAACACCAATCCATGTCCAATTTCCTACATGTTATTTATTTGTTATATTATTACACCTGTGATGTGTCCCTGGCTGTGACACATCAAAATGCGTCTTGCCAGATTGCAGCGATCCATTAGCCTGTCTTCTGTTAAAGCCTCAACAAACTCTCAAAGAAGGGTTAGGGTTAAACGTTTTCACCTGAATGATTACCATATCTGTTTGTGCAGTAAAATGCATTCCATTTTTGCCATTTTCACCCTATTTTTAACAGTTTGTGTTTGTTTGATGTTTGTTTGTTTTTTATTGTCAGTGCAGCCAGTAGATGCAAAGGGTTTTCATATTCATATTTTATACGCAGCATCTTGTGAAAAAGACAATCATTTGATTTTTGACATTTTTATTGCATCCACTGACTTAAAAAGCTAATTAAATCAAATTCCAACTACAGTACATGTAGTTCCATGTTGACCTGTAGAGCAGGTATTTAGTGAGTGACACATTTCTCTAGGGATTGCCATGCCAGTCGGTCAGTCACTTGGTCCATGTTCCCCAGAAGATTAATCCTACTGACTTTGGTAATCCCTGAAAATGGGGTGAACACATTAGATTAGATTAGATTAGATTCAACTTTATTGTCATTACACAGGTACAGGTACAAGGCAACGAAATGCAGTTTAGGTCTAACCAGAAGTGCAATATCAGTAAGTGCAGGATATACAATGGTTCCATAGTGCAGGGTGAATATGCACTGAATAAATATAGAAATGAATACTATTATAAACAGAATTTTGCGGCTAGATTATCCTATGAATATAATATATAGATAACAAGTATTGTGAACAAGATTTACAGGTGGATATGTACTGAATATAATATACAGGTGATGATATGATATCCCCCTCAGGATTGAATTGTCATAACTTGGGCAAAATTGTAGTTTGTCCAATAGTTTATGACCAACCTGCAAAAATAATAATAATAATAATAATGACATTGCCTTAGCTATACTTTGTATTTAGTGCCAATTACTAAATGTTAGTTTGCTACCATGCTAAACAGTATAGTAAACATTATACCTGCTTAACATCTGCATGTTAGCGTTGTCATTGTGACTTTGTTAGCATGCCAACATTAGCATTCAACTCCAAGGACAGCCTCACAGAGCTGCTGTTAGTCTTGTTGTACTGTCACATTTTGTACTGAAACTTCTCATCATTTCAACCTTCATGTTGTCCTCGGGTCAAATTGACCCGCTTTCCTGTGTCAATGTTCTTTTTAAATTACCCAAAATAACATGATTCATTCACTCTTTAGCAAGTACAAATCTCTACTTTCATTAATTTTGGAATGTCTTATTCAATTTCATAGCATTTGAGAAAAAAAAATAAAGTGTTTTTGAAATAGTATTGAGAGTAAAATTTGATATATTCCAGTCTGATTATCCATCACCATACAGTCCTTTAAATTTAGTCTAAATAATTCCTAATTTTTGCTTTTCTAACTCAAACATTAGGTAAAAAATCCATAAATTCCAAAAATAACTGTAAAACAAAAGTTAATAAGTTAGTGTTACATAGTGTTAAACGTCAAAAAAGTTGCAAACATTGAACAAAAATGTTGCGGTGAAAAAAGGGACAAAAACATAAGAAAAACTTAAAAACATCAATTAAAAGCCTCAACAAAAGGGTTGATTTTCAATTTTGACGGAAAGACAACACGCGGGTTAGGAGTGATCTGTATGAGAACTTAACAAATGCTGTATTTTCACTCAAAAACAAAACCGTGCACATGACCAGCACAGCTGCTGTAATGCTCTTAGTTGCCCTTTTAGTGTGTATTATTTAAGCATTAATGTTTAATTCCTCGAGGGAATTGAACCAATGACCTTTTCAGTCACAATTGATGTGCTCCAGCATGCCTGCAGTACACTAACTCAAACCTTCAGAGACAAAAGGTAAAGAGCCCTTCAAAGCCAAGGACCTTCAGCTCCTCTCAGTCTCATGAAATTCTCATGGCTTATCCCTTTGTCCCGTCTTTTTCTTTTTACCTCCGCCCCCACTCTTCTCCTTACTGCCCCTTTTTATGTTTCACTTCTTTTCCTTGTTCAATACTTACAGCCTCTTCTCTGTCCATGACACAAATACCTGTATTATGACTTTATTTGGTGTCTAAAGTGATGCTGATTCTCCCTCAGCGAGCAAACTAAATCAGATTATAGCTGCTTGTTCTTGAGATCAGAACAGGACAACAGGAGACCTCATTAACATCTTATCAGGGCTAAATAATCCAACAGAATCAAGTGGTGGTTCACATTGCGAAACAACCATGTCAAATTAGTTCACCAAATTGTCAGTCCCAAAGTAATTCATTAAGTGAATTTACAGGATCATGCTTGAACTGTGTAATGGTCACAGGAGGAAATAAATAGAAACATTGAATAATTATGATAATTAAGGTAATGATTTTGAGTCCTTACATGGTACAGGTTTGTGTGCAAAATTAAATGACTAGGTTTTAAATAAAGATGATCCAATACCATTTTTTCCTTCCTGACACCAATACCTGAACTTGCGTATCGGCCGATACAGAGTACCGATCTAATACCAGTGCACAGAATGAATGTAAAATGCACTAACTTTCATTTTATATATTTAAACAGTTGAGCAAAACATTGATCTAGATGACAACACAGAGAAGTACACTGCGCACACCGACGAAGGCGCAGTGTACCTCCTCCACAATCCTTCCTTGCGATAAAATGTTTCACCCCAAAACAAACAGAAGAAATACGGGAAGGAGAGAGAACCAACAAAAACACAACAGCAAGAACGATGTCTGCAGCTCACAAACAAGACGCACAGAAACAAACCAAGACATACACACAAACAAGCAAATAAGAGGCATTGACAGGGAGACCAGCATAAGACAAAACTTACCATACACACACACAGATAGTAGATGGAAGTGAGACGGCTGTAGCACACATCTACAGCATGGATTTCAAGGATTCAGCAATGCTGAACCAAGTGTCCAAAGTCTTCCCTGGGGCTCCATTTATGCGAGCCATGGAGAGCTCCATATATATGACATCCGAAAAGGAAAAGGTCCATGTACTAACAGACAAGAGGTGGTATCCAACTAGTTACAATCATTCTCTTGGCCGCTGTAAGTCTTGCAAAAACATGGTTTTGAGTTTTAGATAGCTGGAGGGCTGACAGATCATTCAGAATCAAAACATTGACAGTGACAGATACAGTGTCAATAATCAGGGCGGATATTTTGGATGCAATATTGTTCCAGAACTGACCAGCAGGAGAGCAATCCCATCATGTGAAGATATGTACCTTGAGCTTTTAGTGTGCAGAATGTGCATAAAGGGCTGTTAATTATTTTCATGTGATGCCTTTTCACAGGGGTGAGATATGTCCTATGAATGAAGTTGTAGTGAATCTGCTGATGGTCTGGGTTGCGTGATACTTCTGGAATGTTAGACCATACATCATGGCAAGCAAGATTAATACTCAGGCCTGGGTAATCACGTATCCAGATCCTTTCAATAAGAAGGCCAGAGCAGCCAGATATCACCAAGAACTGATAAAGCCTCGACACAGATAGAGATCTGCCAGAGGACACCGTATGTCGTGCTGATCTTAATTGAAGGCAAAAGAAAAAAAGAGGACTGTGGTAGACTGAATGTTTGTAAGTCAGAAAAGGGTAACAGGCCAACCTCCCTAAAATGTCTTTTAGACAATGAACCCCCCTCTGTTCCCACTGTGGGCCATGTAACTTTCTTTTATTATCTAGTTTGACAGTCAGTCCACAATGAGTAAAGAACATAAATAAACTCCTTTAAAGTAGGGGTTTACTTGGCATTTACTAGCATTTTAGGAATTATCAGAGGCATTTCTGATACTGGTATCAGTATCGGCACAACTCTAGTTTTAAACCAAAGATGAGGTGCTTAACGGCATCTGCTTTCCAGGCCAGTGATAACATTGAATATGTTTGGAAAGCTTTTATAATCCTCTCCATTCGTTAATATTTTTCTCCTTCAAGATGATTGGATTTTACAGTTAAGTCTGCCTTCACTTGACATTCTGAGTCCCTGTTATCACACACACTCAAAGAATTGTGAATATGTGAGCAGTTGACACTTGCTTGACTGCTTATTGGATGTGTTGAAAGAGCTGCCCTGTAAATGTTAAGTTATACTAACCCAATCCCAAAGTCTGCACTCACAGACTTAGGGTTGTCCCAATGTCCCAATTTCAAAGGGCGTGAGGGTTTGAGTACTACACTTACCGAGCCCTTTCCATGAGTCTGCATCGATGCAGACTTCACCAAAGGGAATTACCCACAGTTCAAAGCGTTGTTACTTTTACCAGAGAGCACAAGGAAATCCAGAAATTACAAAGAAAAACAGCACGATCATGGAACGGCCCTGTTGTCCAGCTTGTAAAACAACAATTTGAAAAAATTTGGAATCAGGCAACCGTCTCCTGTTCCTTGGCCGTGGAAAAAAAGACATTACTATATAAAATATCCATCAACCCAAAACCCAGTTTAGAATCCATTGCATTTGTCTTAAGAACGTTTTTGGAAAGCAACAAACCTAAAATGAAAATTCCCAAACCGGCCAGTGTCAGCAACATCTTTGATATTAAACGTCGCCAAGGTAACGTGATCTTGTGAAGGGCTGTCCTAATCCCATTTATACCTATCTGAGCCCATGTGGCCTCACCCACTCACTCACTTAGCACTTCAGATCAATTAAGTCTGAGTCTTTAGTCCGTAGTCCTCAGGGCTCACTTTGGGATTGGGCCACTGAGGTTAGAAACAAGCCAAGACCAGTATCTCACTCTCTAACCTCATCGTATTTAAAGCTTATGACTGCATTGCACTGTATGTCCCGAGGCCAGAGATTATACAGGATCAATGCAAGGCCAAACACACACACGCACGCGCACACACACACGCACGCACACACGCACACAAGATTGCCCTGACAATACTTGTGTATTATGTGTGGTGAACAAGACAAATAATGTGTCCTGGGATTCAAGAAAAGTGTGTGTGTGTGTGTGTGTGTGTGTGTGTGTGTGTGTGTGTGTGATATATATATATATATATATATATATATATATATATATATATATATATATATATATATATATATATATATATATATATATATATATATATATATATATATATATATATATAATGTGTGCAGTTTTCATGTAAGCAAGATGTTTGGTGAAGATAAAGAATTTACAGAAATGACACAGGCCATCACGTGGTATCATTATCAACATGACATCATGAAAAATTGAGGGGCCATTAGGAACAATTTCACAATTGTTTTGCGTCCAGCGTCTCGCGTTCATCTCAGTAAGCTAACAACAGACAACTTCCGTGTAGGCTACTTAAAAATAAAAGCCCTTCCTGTGACGGTTCGGTAAAAGTAATTAAACAAATACGGTTGTGTACCTTTTCACATATCGGCTGTAAATCAAGTACTGTAAATAATGTAAATGGTAAGTTTTAATCACACTATAATTGACTGTTTTTAAACTAAACAACATGACTTTCCTATTCAAGTGCTTTAAACAAACATTTCACAACCATGCCGTACTTCAAGCTGTAAGGTACAGTACTTTTAATTGGGTTGTTTCATTTTCTCCTGCTTGCCTATTGTCCGTTTTACCTATCTATTTTCATAGCTTTAATTACTTTGCATATTCATATTGATTATACAAAATATTGTGAATGATGTATTAAAGTGGATAAAGGGGGAACTTTTTTGATCCGGTGGTGAAATTTGCAAGTTAGCTGCCAAGTCAAACCTCCTTTGTTAGTTTGGTGAAAGTAACGCAAAAGTAGTGTGACGCATTACAATTCAGAGACAGTAATATTGTAATATAACTAATTACTCGCAAATGACAGTAACTAGTAATCTATAATTTATTACATTTTGGAAGTAACTTGCCCAACACTGCTAAGAACGAGTATGGTGACCCACCAGAGTTAGAGGACCCGCCGGCCTATTTCAGATCACAAGTTTGGGGAAACTTCGAGACTGTATGTCCCCTGTGTCATGCCCTCTCGTCTCATGCCCTCCTGCCTGGTGCCATCCCCCACCTCGAAAACCTCAGGCCATTTCCAGTAGTATGTGAGAGAGTGGTGGATAAGACGAGGACTGTGTGTCAGCATTGTTCAGCAGTTGTCATGCCGTCCACATATTTTGTTATTCTATCTAATTTGCACTTTCAAAAATAAGAGATGCTGTATTTTCAGTTTTATAGCTGATTGTCTTATTTTGATTACAAGTTCCAGACGAAGGCTGGAGATGATGTGGGGTACTTATTGGTTACATACAGTACTTCAGGCTGTTGCAGCTAGCTCAGGGGAGAGACTGTATGACACTAGGTGCTACAGCCTGAGACATGCACAATAAAAAAATTGCCTTCTGCATTTTTGTTTAGCTTTTTCCTCCATCGTACCAAACTCGTACTGAACCGTAATGTCTGAACTGAGGTATGAACCAAACCGTGACCGTAAACCGTTCCACTCCCAGAATATGTTGGTTTTTGCAGAAATCTAACATATGACCTTACTCTTGCATAACAATTCCCTTTGGCCACTCAGTCATTGATTGGCAGCAGTGCTTAAACAATGGCAGGGATCTGGTGTTGCTGTCAGCAGAATCTTTGGGGGCTGACAACCGTGATCCTGAATCAGACGGTTCCTCCTTATTGCAAGCTGGAAGTTTGGTCAAGGGCCACATTTAGGGCTAGACTACAGGTGTCCCCACATTTTTCCACCCACTGGTATAAACTTACCTTTACAGCCTGAAATGATTTCTGGGTATTCATGTATCTAAAATTTTAACTGAAAGTTTAAACAAATGGCGTAAATGCATCAAAGTCATACAAGTGTAGGTCCACGAGGATCACAAGTAGCTATAGGTTGAGACATTTTAAGAAAAACTTGATAAATATACTTTTTTGCTTTCTTGCAAAGAGTTTTGTGAGAATATAAACAGTATCTGTTTATTAGTTTTGAAGCTACAGCCAGCAGCACGTTAGTTATCTTAGCTTAGCATAAAGACTTCAGCCCCTCTACAGCTAACACTCATTATATCTGATTTGTTTAATCTGTGCAACAAAACTAAAGTGTAAAAAACAATCACATTGTTGATTAAGGGGTTATTATGACTATTTCTTTCCTCGGCACTATAAGTTCCCGGAGTCTCTAATAGTTGCTTGACAACCATGATGACAAGTCTACAGGCCAACTGCAAGAGGCAAAAACTTTTTTGATCCCGTATGAATTGGGCCATGAATTCCACATATGATGGTTGTCAAGTTTAAAGATCATTTTGCAAGGCGAGAAAGTCCGTTTGTCATAGGTTGGTTGTAGTACCATTTAGATTTTATTTACACCACTTAGTGAAGTACATCGCTTCTCTCACACAATATACAGCACTTTGCTTGCTAGCTAGGTAGGTAACTTAGCTATGTTTCGTGCACAGATGTAACCAATTCTTACATGATGAGTTGTATCCAGCACCTCCAGGTCTGAGGAGGGACTTGGCCTCTCTACGCACGTTGCAATGAGAGTTGAAATGCAAATGTGTGGTGGGTCTGGCTACACATGCAGATCTGCCCAACACATCGCTCCACCTTTACATCCAGCCTATACTAATGGCTTTTTCAACACATAATGGTATCAACACAAAAAAACACAACTACTGCAAGTTGAGCACGTGGACAGTAGAGAGATACATTCCTGCTGCTTGGAATATACTGTAAATGGCCAAATATCCCTTTTCACAGTATGTGCATCAGAGTTTTTCAGTGAGACTCACTTACCCGTCAGTGACCCCCTATTTCTGGGCACAGTCACACACATTGACCTTTTCACTCAATCAAAGATCCCCTTCTCCCTTCCCCTCTCGGCTTCCTCTTCCTTTTGCAGTCACATTCACAGCTATAATGGCACTTCAGAAACTGCCAGAATAACCCTGTGTTGGAGGATGAATATTTTACAGCATGGAGTACAAGGCTGGTGAGGAAATTGACTAATGGGGGAAATAAAGATGCAGGCATTTTCCATGAAGAAGCGATGCTTGTGCATTGCTTTTCTCCGACCAAGCATTTCTTCTGGTAAATCACCGTTCGTTTAACTGGCTAAAAACGTTCTTAAGACAAATGCAATGGATTCTAAACTGGGTTTTGGGTTGATGGATATTTTATATAGTAATGTCTTTATTTGAAGTCCGGTATTCAGCCCTGTGATGTGATTCTGTTAAGATGCTTTCATTGCAAGTCAGACAAGGACAAATGTGCATAGATAAAGAATTACTGTTGAATTCAGCTGAGAGTTGACAGAACAATGCAGGGTTGATCCTTTAAATGAGCTCAGAATGAAAAGCGTTAAATTTGTTTTATAGCCAGGGGAATTGACTGAGAAAGTAAATAATTAAAAGTAAATTTGGTTAAAAGAGGAAAGCTGTTCCTTCTGCCACCCTTTCTTTCTCCTGCCCCTTTTTTCTCGTCTTTCATCGTCAATCCATTCCTTCTTCTCTCAAAACTTCATCCAATTTTGTAGTTATTTCTGTTTTAATGCTTCTTGATCGTGTTTTTACGCTTCTTGATGGTGTCGGACATCCATTCATCCATCACTTACTAATGCACAATTACACACACAATCAACAAAACTGTAGTGGCTCAGCATACAAATAAAGTTCAGTAGAGTCCAGGGAGACTAGAAGAAGAGAACTCTGAACTAAAAAAAAGAGAGACAAGCACACCGAGGCACACATTGAATAATACTCAAATGTACAGAGACGTGTCAAGTCCAAGATAAATGGCAGAGCTATTATTTTTCATCATATCATGGTTGTCATATTTATCAGTATCAGATGAGTTTATTTAGCATTAGCTTGTGAATACAGTGGAGCATTTAGCTCCACTGAGTTGTTGGAGGCCGCACAGAGCTAAAAGGAGAGCAAATATTGGACTTAAATTTATCAGGTTGTGATGACACAACTTCAAATCTGCTGGATGTGTACATAGGCTACTGTTTGCAAACCGTGGATGTAGTTCATCCGTATTAACTTAAAAGGAGGTGATTTGTCAGCGTTGAGTTTGCAGCCCCCAGTTGGCAAAAAAAGAAAATCCCTTTAAACTAGACTAGACATAGATACAAAATAACAATTTGCATGACCTGTGTCTCACCTCAGATTAGTGCATGGATTGTTTTTGGTGCAAAATAAAGATGCACATTTCCTGTTTCACCACCTTATTTAAAAGTAAAATCAAAAGATCAGCGACAGCCCGGTGAGTGCTGCCTTTGTCCTGTCAGATGGAGGACACGTCCATCATCATAATGTCTCACTGAAGGATGGGAGCTGCCATCCACTGTGCAACCTACCTGACATGACACCTGCCTCAAGCAAATGAACAGCCCAACAGACCATAATGAGTAGTGAAAAATGTATGCTGGCTTTGTGAGGAGACTGAAATACATTCAGGCCATTTAAAGCACATTCAGGAGAAAAAAAAACAGCATTTGTTTGTGATCACATACATATATATAAATGATAAAACTGAAATGTTTTCGCAATAATGTGTTTGTGAGAATGTGAGTTTCACAGCCAGGTTGGGTAAGCAAGGGTAGAGTTGGTTGCCATGTTCTACCTGTGTGGCCCAGAGAGAGAGAGAACAGCAGGTACAGATGGCCAGTGGGAGGACGTGGCACCGTGCCACACATACACACACATGCAAGCATGCACACAAACCATAGGGCCAGATTCAGACGTTAAGCTCCACACGATCCTTTTTGCCGATGAATCCTCATATCCAGCTCTACCATATGACATTATGCAAAGGGGTACATAGAGCTAATAATCACACATGTAAATCATGGTGTGCATCTTTTTAATATAAAGCGTAGATTGTAACAGAAGCCGCTGTGCTCATGTCTTTACAAAATCCTGAATCCATGCTGAGCAGCATCAATGTCCTGGTGTAAAACAAGAAAAATGCATAGTAATAAGTGGCAAATACACCCAGTAGGATATGAACTACTAATGAACTGTCATTAACATTATATAAATATTAAAAGAGAATCATTATGATCTCAGTCCTGTTTTTCACAGTCCTCTTCTTCGTCTTACTCAAGATGTGTGAATTTTTTAAGGATTCATCAAAGGGAATGGCATTATCAAGCAACACACTCTGTGCCAAGAAACTATGGAAATAGGGTGAACAACATTTTATCAGAATGCAGCATAGAAAACTGCTTAGAAACAAGGGAAATATTGTTTAGGACAGAACAATCCAATGTAATTAAGCTAAATAAAACATCCCATTCATTATTACTTGTTTTCATGTTAAAAAAATTGTATATCCGAATACAATATACTTTTTCTACAGGCTCAGTTTACCACTTTAACCCTCCTGTTGTCCTAGGGTCAAATTGGACCCCTTTAAAAAAATGTCTATCTGAAATACGGGTTTCTTTTTAACCAAATTACCAAAAACCTGGGTTAGATTCCATACAACGCTCTTTGCAAATAAAATTGATCACTTTCATTCCTGACTAAACTTATCTGTACGTTCCTCTGATTTTAACTATTAGTCATAATAATTTCTGCTTTTTTAACTCAAATATTAGGTATAATTCTATATAAATGAGGGTTATTGACCATGAATTCCAAAAAGTAGTAAAACTAGTGGTGGTGTTAGTGAAAACTAAAAAAGTCTGGAAAAGGGACAAAAATGTCAATTTTTGTCCGTTTTTGACCCGGAGGACATCACAAGAGTTAAAAACAAACCGTTCTAGTTCCATGGTATCAGAATTTTGGATAGTCGTCATGGAAACATGAATTGGTTTTGTTACAAGGGCTGGGAAGATTGGAATATGCAGCCCACTGACAGTACTCTGATCCAATGGAAATCACAATGGTCAGATTGACAGCACTCTAGCCCAATGGATTGGGGGCAATCATATTTCGGAGGAAGGGGTGCCACCCGTGCACCCCATCTAGCCCCTAAATGAAGGAGCCAGGTTTTGACGAGGCATAAAAAAAGAACATTATAGTAATTGCTTTTTTTTAAACTGTCCATCATGAGTACAACAATGTTATACTGTAGGAGGGCGATGTTACATTGGTGGAGCACTCATCAATTAGAATATAGAAGAGAAAATAGAATTGGAATAAAGGTTTCTTCCAAGGGCGTAATTGAACTGGGAAAATGATCTCCCACCCCACTTTTACAGAATCAGGTTGATCCACGCTTGCTGCCCAGGTGTCATAGTCCAGATAAGCGAATCGGAGTTGTCTTCAATTGTTACAGTGCACACGTAGCAATGAGCTTTATGAAGAGCAGTTAATTGGCTTTTTTCTCCTTGGTTTTTCTTCTCAGGACATTAGCATGATTTGTGTACTTTCCTAGCATTTCTTTATTATGGAAATTACTAATGTCATTTGTTAAATAGATACAAATCTGTATAAATGCAGGAAATTGTGTTTACCTCTTCTATTTATTTTTGGTTAAAACCCTAACGTGCTTATTTTGTTCTCACACCTCTGAGACCAAACCTGCATCTTTGGTTAACAATAGCCTCAGTGAATTCTCGTAGTAGGCCAAGCTGAACCATGTATTGTGATTACTCCCTTCTCTAATTACCATAATTATTAATTATTTTTAATGACTTCACCCTGTGACAATTACACCACTTAATCAAAGCGTGGCCCAGTAAGTTCACTAAATGAATTACTCTGGGGATGACATTTGGTGAACTAATTTGACATGGTTGTTTTTCAATTTGAGTTGCAAGTCGATTCTGTTGGATGCCTTGGCCCTGATAAGATGTTCATGCTGTCATCAGGCTGCTTTAATCTGCTTTAGTTTGATCTCTGACATTGAATCTGAATCACCTATGGCAGAAGCTACAGTGATTACTAGGGTTAAGTAAACTATACATGAATCTGTATCTTGGACATTTATTTATTTATTTGATTGATTAGGGACAAAATGACAGAATGAACCAATG
Source organism: Percina caprodes (assembly GCA_013375575.1). Taxonomy (NCBI): domain Eukaryota; kingdom Metazoa; phylum Chordata; class Actinopteri; order Perciformes; family Percidae; genus Percina; species Percina caprodes. Next base: position 2,086,900 of record JABXJD010000072.1, on the reverse strand, counting down.
CATGAGCTCATGTGTTCAAAAGTCCTCAAACACAAAGAAAGCGATGGAAATTTGTTCACAATACTCAGGAACTTAAATGCTTACTTGTTTACCTAAATGTGTTATGCAGACAGTTTTGTACTCTGACCTTTGAAAGAGTATCCGTTCCTCTTTATAGAACTGAATTTTGTTGTATTATCTTTGAACATAACACCAAATGACAGATTTAAAGGTGCCCTAGCCTCCGTGAAAAATTTGATTAATCTAAATATGAAACAACCTCATATGTCACACCCTGTTTTACATCAGTGCAGGCAGACTTTTCATTCTCCTTGTCTCTGTCACTCTGTGCAGGGGACACGTCAGCCCCCAATAAAAGTTAATGAATTTCAAGTAGCGGTGGACCGCGAGAGTGCGTCATAGTAAAGAAGTTGGCAGTATGCAATCTCATAACCAATGGTTTTAATCTGCTTTAAAACGTGAAGGACAAGTGATGTTGAAGCTCCGCGTCCAGAGTGCAGGGAGGGCTGGCTGCTGCTGGGGGAGCACTGGAGTCAACACAGCAGCAGCTGTTAATACAGCCAGGAATTAGTTGGAGAATAACATAAGCCAAAAGGTTCATTACTAGTCTGTCAACTACGACAGAGCATTAGGGCCATTGTTAGAAAAAGTGATAATCTAAGATTTGGAGATGAAAGTTATAATGTTATAATATTATAAGACTGGCACTCTGTCGCTTTCTCTGCGTCTCCCTCGCTTAGAGGCCGCTTTGCTCTGTTCTCTAGTCTGGGATGCTCCCCATTGAAAAGCTTGGGGAAGCAGCTCTAAGATGCATTTCATCAGAGGTAGTGGAATTAAGCCATAGAATGGTGAGATTTATGCCTGATCAGATGTGTTTTCATTCAAAAAGAGCAGCACACAGCCGCTTCACATGAGCATTTAAAGAGGGTGCTTCCCCAAACAAAAGACACTAAACAGGATGGAGGACGATGGCAAGGAAAGGCGGCTTTATTTGTAAAGCACATTTCAGCAACAGGGCAATTCAAAGTTAAAAAAAATAAAAACAGATAAAACACAAGTATAAAAGTTAGTGCAGTATAAGAAATTAAACATTAAAGAAATGAACAACCATTTAAAGAACGGCAACATCAAAAAGAAAGGTCTTCAGCCTTGATGTAAACCGTTTAGTGATTTATAAACCAGCAGAAGGATTTTCAAATTAACACTTTGAGGCACCAGAAGCCAGTGTAAGGACTTCAGACCTGGAGTGATGTGATCCAGTCTCTTGGTCTTAGTGAGAACTCGAGCAGCAGCGTTCTGAATCAGCTGCAGCTGTCTGATTGATTTTTTTAAGGAGCCCTGTAAAGATGCTGTTACAGCAGTCAAGTCTACTGAAGATTCCAAAGATTTCCAAATCCTCCTGAGTCCTTTAACCCTTGATATATTGTTAAGGTGGTAATTAGCTGACTTTGTAATTGTCTTAATGTGGCTGGTGAAATTCAGGTCTGAGGCCATGACTACACAAAGATTTCTGGCTTTGTCTGTTGTTTTTAACATTGTTGTTTGAAGCTGAGCGCAGACTTTCAACCGTTCCTCTTTTGCTCCAAAATCAACCACCTCAATTTTTCCTTCATTAAATTTAAGAAAGTTCTGGCACATCCAGTCATTAATTTGTTCAATGCACTTTATCAGTTTTTGTGTTGGACTATAGTCCCCTGGCGAAAAGGTTATGTACATTTGTGTGTCGTCCGCATATCTATGTTAGCTATGGTACAGCTTATTTTATTGTTTTCCATAATCTGAGCCAGTGGAAGCATGTAGATGTTAAACAGAAGGGGCCCCAGAATGGAGTAGTCCCTATTCTTTAAGTAGGATTCAAACCAGTTTAGTACTGAGCCAGAAAGGCCAACCCAGTTTTTCCAGCCGGTCTAGTAATATGTTGTGGCTGACTGTATCAGATGCAGTACTGAGATCAAGCAATACTAAGACTGAAATTTTGCCACTGTCTGTGTTTTACATTAGAGACTTTAACAAGAGCCGTCTCAGTGCTGTGGTGTGGTCGAAAACACAACTGGAAGGCATCAAAACCACTGTTTAGAGACAAGAAAAGGTTGTTATTGAGAAACCGCTTTTCAATCATTTTACTTAAAAATGGGAGATTTTTATCGGATTTTTAAGAGTGGCTTGATTACTGCAGTTTTCAGGGCCTGTGGGAAGATACCTGAGAGAAGAGACGTGTTCACAATCTGTAGAAGATCAGAAGCCAAACAATTCGAAACATTTTGAAAACACCTGTTGGTAAAATATCAAGGCAACAGGAGGAGGTTTTCAGATGTTGTATAATGTCCTCCAGGTTTTTATGGTTGATCACATGAAATGGTGTTACACTGGAACTAGTTCTGCTTGAACACTGTGACAACACACATCCTGGACTTGATATGGAGGCACTGACTGTTTGTCTAGTCTTCTGAGTTTTGTCTTTGAAGAAGGAGGCAAAGTCATTGCAGGCCTTGGTAGATAAAAGTTCAGATGCTACTGGTACTGGAGGGTTTGTTAACCTATCGACAGTAGCAAACAAAGCACGTGAATTATTATTGTTTCTAGAGATAATATCAGAGAAGAAGGACCGCCTTGCATTCCTCAGTTCCAAATCATAAATGCGAAGTCTCTCTTTATAGGTGTTATAATGGACCAGGAGATTTGTTTTTCGCCACCTTCGTTCAGCTTTTCAACACTCTTTTTTTTGTTCTCACCACAAGGACATTTCTCCATGGAGACCTTTTCTTACCAGAGACCGCTTTGACCTTAGTGGGAGCAATGGCATCAATAACATTTGTAATTTTACAGTTGAAATGATCTACGAGCTCAGTGACTGAGAGCCCGGGGGCGGGTGTGGAGGAGAAAAGCTGAAGGAATGTTATGCACTCAAAGGTTCCCGGGGAAATATGTATCATTTGTGCACAACAATGTACACATAACTTTTTTTAAATGTACTTTTCTGTCAGTGTTGAAACGTTATCTATTTATGTACTGTATTTCTTATTTTAAAAACAGCAGCTCCAAAGTATTAATATTTAATATTTAATATTAACAACGCATAATAGTACACAGCATAAAAACACATACGGTATGCAATGTGTGAAACGGAAACAGATACCTAACAATAAAAGCAATATAACAAAAACAGAATAAAATTAAAAATAAAATCAAAATGAGTTATAAAATAATATATATAAAATATATATATAAAAAAAAATTCCAGCCTATTTTTCAAAGATAAGGTTTGTTTAATTATATTTTGCTGCATCTCTTCTCATCATTAGCTAATATTTGAGTTTAAAAACCCTGTCAGACCAACAGGACCCTGGTGGGGTCACTGATCACAGTGCCATGTTAGTTATACTCAGCAGGTGCACTCACTCTCTGACTGACGCAAACGCTTACGGACCCCGGAGGAATCCGACACATAACAGGTCTACCCATCCTCCCTCGAGCAAGGTCACCCACTGCTGAGCTTTTTTCATTTCCTTTATTTACCTTTGTCCTTGTTGTTTGTCTCTGTGTCTTTGAAACATTGTGTTGTTGTGCTCCTGCTTCTTAGGATTTAAAGATAATGGGCATCACCTCCGTCCAATGCTCGCTCTTATTTTTTCACAAACTTTTCTCTCACACACTCGCTCACATTCTATAAAATGTAATTCTCTTCGCATCTAAATGATAATGTCCCCTACCACCGTCAGTAGATGGGCAACTGAAACAACATCTAATGTTCATTTAGATGATGTTCTCAAGAAATAAATTGGGAAACTGAATAGCGTTGGCTTTTGAAAGAGCAGTTACATACATACGAGCTCAGTAGCAATGATGAATCGGGTAGATGAATACCTGAGACTTTAAAATTGAATCTCATGTGCTTTTCAATAAGGACTGTGTTCAGTGACTTGTGAATGAATTGGATTCTTTCCAAACACTTTGTCTTGCTGTTTCCATCGCACTCAACTTTGCTCTCTCCCCGCGTGTGTTATCCAGAGACATTAATTATTTTTATGTTGAGATTAGAACTCAACAGTAAGTTATGAATAATGCATGGAAAGAAGGTGAGTGTTCTCCTCTACTTCTTTATCTATCAAAAAAAGATTTCTAATGAAATACCATCCCTTCTTTATATTTGAAAAAAAAACCTATCTTGTAGCTGTAGGGTGTAGGATGTTTTGTGTGGTAGTATAAGGCTTGGTCTTTTCATATTTTTTCCAATTTCAAGCCCACCTTGGATCCCACAGTCTTTGGTTCTCGGTGACAGACTCCACAGGAAAACACTTCACAGCTTCTAGCCTTTGTTTTATCTGGCACCTGGCTGCTCAGCAGGAACCGGGAGCTTTCATTCTTTATTCTCCTCTTTTTGAAAGCCAAGGGCCGGTGTATGCTAGGGCTGCAGTCATTCAGATGCATTACTTGGGCAAATCGAGTCGTATACCTCTGCACATAAGATACGCAGTTTATCATGATAGCTGAGGCTTTTACTGTGTGTGTACGTGCAAGTGGCACCATGCTGGGATCGCCGCTACATGTGTCTTCCTCCAGCCTTGTCATTTACCTCACAAAAGTCTTATTGAAATTCCAGAGATAAGGCTGATTAAAATGTTTCACTACATTTCACATCCAATCGATATTTTGATATTCTACAAGGCTCTTGTTTGTTGATATGTCATCAGAAAGGTCAAAGGTGCCTCAAGTGCTTAGAAGCAGCCTTAAAAAGATGATGATGTTATGAATGTTTAATTATTTAAACATCACTATTACCAAATACCCATACCTGGCTTTTTTATAATTCATATAATTTTCCAATGGCACTCCTTAAGTAGTTTATAAAAGCAAACATTAAGTCAAATTAAATTCTTCAGCAAAAGATAGGGCAATTATGCGAGCTGTTACCTCCAGGCTACAAGTAATTACGAATTATTCAAACGTACTAAAATAATCAAGTACATCTCAGAAGGGCAATTTTATACTGAAAATGGTGTTGCAAAAATCTGCCTTTCTTCCATGTGCTGGCACCCCAATCCTCGAGAGTTCCGTCTGGCAAAAATGGGATTATCCCTGATTTACAGTGAACATTCACAACAGTTACATCTTTAACAAAAGCGGAGTTCATGCTGACAGCGCTGTGAGCACAGAAATCCTACTCCATGATGCGACACCCAAAGTGAAAGTCAAGGGGGGGAGGACACAAGATAATAACACCTGTCTAAAGCTATCTATACTGTGAGATGTTTTGTTATTTTGTCAAGCTGTTGGGTGGAGTGAAAGGGAGGGTGTGGGACTTGTTTTTATAAATTTCAACTCAAAGTGACAACATGATTTATTAAGGAAGTTTTGGTCCATATCCTGACTCCAGAGGCTAGTGAAGATCCTGGCTGAGCGCTCGGCAGGAGCACATGCAGTGACTGGAATAATGAGATGAAAATGAGAGTAGTAAGTAAACTTTATTTATATAGCACCTTTCACAGACAAGAGGGGTCACAGTGCTTTACAGTAAAACAAAAACACATAAAACACTAAACCATATGGCTAGTTAAATTTCTGAAAAATGTGTCTAAAAAGATGTGTCTTCAGGTGTTTTGTAAAAGTTTCCACAGAATCCAAGGCTCTCAACGCTAAAGGGAGAGAGTTCCAGAGCCTTGGAGGCACCACAGAAAGGCATGATCCCCTCTAGTTTTAAAACGTGTTCTGGGAACTGTTAAAAGGTCTTGGCCTGAAGACCTCAGAGAGCAACCTGAAGTGTGTGCGTGCAATAAATCATGGATGTAAGAGGGAGCTTGACCATGCAAGGCTCTATAAGTAGTGATTACAATTTGTACAGGCACTCTAAAACCTATTGGTAGCCAATGAAGAACCTTAAGCACAGGAGTAATGTGCGATCTCCTGCTGGTCTTAGACAAAAGTCTTGCTGCTGCATTCCGTACAATTTGCAGTTTGTGAATGGATGATTTGTTTAAACAAGTGTACAGTACATTGCAATAATCCAAACGTGAAGAATTAAAAGCATGAACAAACATCTCCATCTCTTTTTTTAGAAACCACAGGAATGGAATCACCTCAGTTTTGTCTGAATTTAGCTGTAATAAATTGTCGGCCATGTATTCGTTAATGGTGGCAAGTGGAACAAAGTGTGCAAAAAGGACAGTTTGTCTAGCCTATCAGGGCTAAAAGATAAATATAATTGGATGTCATCAGCATAACAATAGTAAGATATTTCTTCAAAACTACCAATAATCTTTCCAAGAGAAAGCATACACAGACTAAACAGCAGGTAGCCGAGCACAGAACCTTGGGGCACACCACAGGACAGAGGAGCAGAGTTTGACATATATGTTCCTATGGACACAGCAAAACTGCTGTCTGAAAGATGAGAAGAAAACCAATCCAGACGTGCCTAAAGTTGTTTTCAGTCTATCAATCAGAGTGCAATGATCAACTGTATCAAACGCTGCACAGGGATCTAGTAGGACCAGCACAGAACATTTACCCCATCAGCAGCCATCAAAATATCAATAGACCTTAAGGAGAGTAGTCTCAGTTGAATGGTTTTCACAAAAGCCAGACTGAAACTTATCAAACATATGAGAATCAACAACCTTTTCTAAAACATTTTGAAATAAAAGGCAATTTAGAAATAGGTCAACAGCAGCAGCATGCTTAAAACTGCTAGGGACCTGCCCCAGCTGAAAAGATACATTGGACCACGTAGATGTATGGTTTCTATAAGCAAAGATGTGGATAAAATATCAACAGGGCGGAGAGGCCGGACCAGAGTGAATGGTACAAATAAACCTGGCTCAGTCTCAGCATTAGTAAACTTCCAAAACAACATAACCGTACAGCAACACCACAAACTACAGCTTGAAAAATCATCTTAGATGTGGTTAAACACATCTCTTACATGTTCCAAATGAAAATCTATAAGCAACAAAGGTAGCTGAGAAAACAATCTCACAACAAGGTCTATTTAGTAGTCTTTTGGAGTTAACCAGGCAGACTATTGGCTGACTTCTTTATTAAAACATCATGAGTCTGTTTGGCTGCACTGTAAAAATATACACCAGTTATGCCTTTGTTGGATTTGAGTGTTAACATTGGCAAATGTTTGCTTCCCATTCCCTTCCAGTCAATGCAAGCTATCACTAACATTAAAGGACCGTTCTGTATTTATGGAGGGGACCACCGGCGGAAAATAGAGGAGGGTCAGGGCTTTTTATTCTTTGTTGAGGGGAGGGTTTTTTAGTCCGGGGGGGAGGGTCACCCAACATTTGTATTCATGAAAACAGCACAATTTCAAAGTGGCTTATTCATTTAAAATCAAACATTGCAGTTGGTGCTAAGTGGAGCATGTGAGCGCTGATTGCGGTTACGTGTCAGTTAAACTTCTCATCTCCAAACGTATCTATTTGTGAGAAGTGGCGCTGTCCTGAGTTGAAAGCCTACTTTACGGCTTTACTATTGACTTAATAGGCGTGTGTGTTTGTGTCGGCCGAATCAGAAGTGAATTTAGGAATGAAATAGCAGACAATGTGTAAAGTTTCCAGTTGGCCACAACAGCAATTTGTGAATGTCGCGGCAACTTATTACCCAGTGTGCTTTGTTGAATGGTCTCAGTGTTTTACTGTTTTATTTCATGTGAATACTAGTTTACTAGAGGAATAACTTAGCATTTGAAGTAATGCAGTAATGCAAGAAGTGTGCATTTCGTTTCCATGCTTATTGTGTTTCCACAACAATGGTGGACAGTGGATTTAACAATTAGTGGTAAATCCACTGGCCGCCATAACAGTGGAGTGTGATGTGTAAGATGAGAAAGTAGAGGTTAAGTCTTTTGCGTCATGGGTGTAAAAACACAATGGCTATCTGTATATCTTTGCCAAACACAAACAAGGACAGAAGGCACCAATAAATTGATGATGTGTCTGTTCCCAATCATTTAGAAGGGTCATAGAATACTTTATTGCTGGCAGAGGGAGGGTATTTTTTGACTAAAGGTTCCAAAACTCCTCCAGTACCCCTTAAATAAAAAATGAACAGTCCCTAATCCTAGCAAAATACAATATTAGTGGCACAGCAAATTCACTCCTTCACATTATTGCATTGTGTGTATGTTCAACTTTGGTGAACGAATGACGGGTGCTCAAGCACCTGCGCCTTTCGCACTCAAGGCCAAAGTGCCCTTTTTTGGTCCATATTTTTTCTTTGACAATGGCCCACAAGTGGTGTGTCTAAGAAGAATATTCAACAATAATTAGCTGGATAAAACGACACACCACCTGGACATAAGTGAGTCCGTCAGCGGCCAGCAAGAATGAGAGAAAGTTGGAAGTTAAAGTGCCAGTAAGTGGGCAGAATGATATGAACATACAGTAACAAACCAAATGTGCATGCATGCGTCCCCTCTTTAGTTTATTTTCCCCCATTTATTTTCTGAATCTGGTGCCTTGTTTTGTTTAGTTGCAGCTCTCTGTGTGCAGCAGCCATGTCTCCTGGAAGCATCTCCCTCTGCCTTAGCTATAACCAGTAAGCTGAACATCACATCAGGTCAGTCACAGTGAGCCACTTCTCAGCAGTGTCAGCAAGCTTTGACTCTCTTTCCTCCATAACTCAGAAATCCCACAGATTGTAGATCCCGCTGTTATCATAAAAAATTAAACTTTAACTCTTTTTATGCACATTGTGTTGTGTACTTTATACCATGACATGCTTCTCCTTTATCTCTTTGCTTTGTTGTGGGATACATCATAATAATCAAACAGTAACATCTGTAGCCCAAACGCTGTGGTGTTTTAAAATTGTGTACCATGTGCCCCTTTTTAACTTTGAGCTTCAGGTCTCTGCACAGACCTGCTGTCTGCAACAGGAACCCACTGATCAACAGAAACGAGTCCTGGCTTCCTGACTGTGTCATGCTGGTTTCAGGTCAACACAAGCAGTAGGGTCTGCGAGGTAACAAGAGAAAGCAGATTTGTACTGTTGGGTCTGTGGAGACGGCCTCAGCTAGCCTTCGAGAAATTGATTTTTGTAGACACATATGCTCTTTGGGGAAACGGTCACACTTCCTTTGTTTCGTCGCTTTCTTTGTCGTGGCAGCTCTGAATACTGCTCTCTACCTACGGCAGTCAAGATATTTAGCTCTGGTCAGTGGGCATCTCAACCTTTCATTATGAGCAAAGTGCACACACACACATACACACACACACGTGTGCGCACGCACACACACAAAACCTAATTTTCTCCATTGAAAAACATACTACACACTCTTGGACCCAAACTAACATGCTGCATGCTGTAGACATGCTGTCTTTGTCAGTTTATCTTTAAAGGTCCCCCACCATTTAAACCAGTTAGTCTACATTTCATGACAAATTGCTAAATGCATTAATGAAATGAAGTGTTATATATGGAAGAGAACTTAAACACTTGTCAGCATGATATACAAATTATTCTTGCCAGTAAACACCAGTCTGCCAGCTGTTGTTGCAGTTTTATGCATAGTGTGCACCTATGCACTGCTGTTCTATTTCATTTGTCTCAGTCGAACAATTATACCATAAACCTCCTTTATATTATTAATTAAGGATCTTCTTTAAACGTCACATCAAACTTTCCAGCTAACCTATAATTATCTTCTCCAGTGGAGTTGAAAAAAATTAATCGGTACACCCGCATAGAGTCAAGGATCAGAGCACAGACTCAGAGCTTTAACTGGTATTCGTCCTTCTCCCACTCTCAAAATGACAGGTTAAAGATGGTTCTGCTGCAATAAACAGGTTATTTAGCAGCCCATTTTGTCTTTCTTTCCCCCATTCCACTGTCATCCATCCCATCTTAGCTGATCTGCACTGGGCCTGTTCTTTCCTCACCTCTCTATACACAAAGCAATACCTCCAGGGAATAAACCTGTAAGTGAAGGTTTGCTTTGTAAATTAACATCTCTTATTGAATCAAATGAAGCATGGACTCAGAGAGGGAGAAAAGAAAAGGTCAGCAGACTGAGAACATTTAATGAATATTGAATTGACCACCACTCCATCTCTTTCTCTCACACACACACACACACACACACACACACACACACACACACACACACACACGGCAAGGCAACAGAGGTTTTAAAGCTATAGTGCGTAGTTTCTGTCGCCCCCATGAGGAAGAAGTAATGACTGTCGGCGTGTCCACATGATACAAGTCTTACGTGATTGCGTAAGCGCCCCCACCCCTGCTCCACCCACTTGCTGGTAGCCAAGGAGGACACGGAGGATTAAAAAAACATGATGGACTTTTCATGAACTCTTCTCTCGAATTTCTGCGCAGGAAAGTCACAGGACATCACCATGTTCTGAACAAAGCCATGCTGAGAAATCCAGAGAGAGTTGTGTGGAGCTGAGAGTCTTAATTAGCTTTGTAACAACTCATTTGGCACTGGCTTGAATGTAACGGGCAGATTAATAGCAGAAGGTTACACTTTTCATCTTGAGTAATTCCCTGATATACAATGTCACCAAAGATTTATACATTTAAACAACAATACCATCAATAAAGAAATGTACTTCCACCATTTTCCCACTGGGATAGTAGAATAATTACAACTTCTGTTGAAGTGCAGAAGAAAGTGGAATTATTGATTTCTTTTGAGACCATAAAGAGTTGTTGCTGATTTGATTTGTTTTGTCTAGGTTGTTTTTGTTAGCGTTTTGGAAATACACAATCATGATCAATTTTAGCTGAATGCATATGCAAACAATTTTAATATGTGAATCAATTGCAAGAGAGGATCTGTTTTCTCTCTCTGAATGGAAGATTATATCTTATTGTGTTACAAGCTGTACCAGGACAGTAGAAGAAGAGTTAAACTTGTACAGATTTATTCGGTTCAGTCCAATTTTATTCATACTATTAAATCATAACAAGAGTTATCTCGAGACACTTTACAGACAGAGTAGGTCTAGACCACACTCTATAATTTACAAGGACCCAACAGTTCTAGTAGTTCCCTCCAGAGCAAGCAACAGTGCGACAGTGGCGAGGAAAAACTTCCTTTTAGGAAGAAACCTCGGACAGACCCAGACCCAGACCCAGACCCAGGCTCTTGGTAGGCGGTGTCTGATGGGCCGGGTGGGGTTGAAATGAAGAGTGGCAATAACAGTCACAGTAAAAAATAATGGAACAGTGACTAAAATAGTTGTTTGTAGTAGTTCATGGCATAGCAGGGCACAGCAGAGCGTAGCAGGATGTAACAGGGCATCGCAGGACGTTAGTCTTTCATAGATTAAGATATTAATCATAATATTTTTTTAACTGTTAACAATGCATTTTAAATTTACATCTTCCACAGGCTCAAAGAATCACTTATTGCAGTTTTAACTGATTAACTATTTAATTATTTCTCTATGATTTGATTAGTTTTAGTATATTTTCTTGTTTGCAAAATTGTTGAATTGGTATTGAACACTTTGCTCCATTCATGAGTGTGACATCATAGTCATTGTCATTATTTTATAAATATAAAAAAGTAACACACTTAAGACCAGAAGGCGATTTGAGGGGGAATGTAATGACCAAAATGCATGCTCCTGGTTAACCCTTCATCCCCTATTGTCTTCCCCTAGTAGCAGAGAGAGTGCAGGGGCAGAGGGGTTGTTTAGTTGAATATGGTAGTCTAGTCTGCCTGACTCATTGGTCCTATATCAATTGCCTTTCTGCACTGTGTATTGATAGATCCATGGTGCTCTCCATGGTGCTGAAGTAGCAGACAAATTTGGGGATGTGACTTTTTCAAAGTTCCGCCCTTTTAAATATTGTCTGTCTTATACATGCCTAATGTTGTCCTTGATATTTAATATAATTATAATTAATGTGCTCTGTGCGCAGTTACTGCTACAGTCAGTATGCCGGAAAACATTTCCTCCCCACAAACGCATTAAGAAGAGAAGACATGACTACAAACAGGCTATACTTTGACATTTAAATAACACAATGTAACAAAAGGCCGGGTTGACCTAGTGGACATCCATATCATCTTATTTCAAATGTTTTCCTTATTGACCTTGACTGAAATGTTACACTGATCTTTACTAAATTGTTCCATCTTCCATTACCTAACATTCTTTCTTTAACCTTTGTGATTACCTGAAATTAACCACTAACAAAGGTTTTCATGACAAACATGAACATTCTTCATCTAATCACTGTTGTTATCACATAATGTATTTGGGAGAAATATAATTGTCACATTATGTGTTTGACAGCAATTAAACTGGATTTCAGCAATTTAAATATTTCAATGAAGAAACATTTAAATTCATCTACACTGAACTGTTGTGAATTTTAATTTATGTATGCTTAATGTAGTACTGAACATTTGGTATGCAAGGAATATATGGATGAATATATAGATAAATAACAGTCTCACTTTAAGTCTTAAGTTTTCCTTGAGAAATTATTAGGAAATCTGTCCCCTGTCTGTCTGTATTTGCTGCACTCTACTGTGGCTTTAAAACTGTTTAGCACAACATGGTTTGCAGTTAGTGTGCACTGGCTGGGAAGAATGGTTCAGCAGTGTTGGTCTCGGTCTTGTCTCTGAATCGGCCTGTCTCAGGCTGACTCAGCCTTGTCTCGGTCTCAGATAAAGAGGACTCGTGATTTTATTTCTCTTGCAGTGATATCACTAAATTGCCTGTGCGTTGTCTGATTTAGGCCTATGTGTTAAAACTTGCAAATGCAACCAATAACTTGACTCCTATCTAATTTGAAAATTGTTACCGTAAAAACCCCCCTTTCCCTAACCTCTTTACACACACTCCAAGAAAGTGAATGCAGGAGACAGGAGAAGCTCTGGCTGTCTGACACAAATCTGGTCTTGGTCTTGACTCATTCTCAACCCCTCATAGTCACGGTCTTGTCTTGCTCTCGATACACTCTTGACTTGTCTTGGTCTCGGTTTAGGTGGTCTCAACTACAGTACTGTGGTTTAAGACTAACTATATTGCTAAGCCAAACTCGACGAGCTAGGTGGGGCTGCGGTTTCTTATTTATTAATTTAGAAGCAAATCAAATCTCTTGTGCAAATGGGTTTATGGGTTTTATGTGTGAAAACTGATGTAATATAATATAAATAGTGAGTTATATAGATACAGATAAAAGATGTATAGTTCGAGCTGTGTCCACTGGTGTAAGTGAATTGAATGATTCTCTTCAACTCCAGTGAAGCTGAGTGTAGGTGCAGTAGGTCGCGTCCCTGGTAGTACTGCACATGATAGTACTCATGCTATTAGGGACACATCAACCATATTCAATTCAATTTTATTTATAGTATCAATTCATAACAAGAGTTATCTCGAGACACTTTACAGATAGAGTAGGTCTAGACCACACACTATAATTTACAAGGACGCTACAGTTCTAGTAATTCCCTCCAGAGTAAGCAACAGTGCAACATTAAAAATGCATCGCCGTTCCATGCCAGAAAGCTTTAAAAGAGAACCCTTATAGCTGAAAATCAGACAGAAAATCTGGTTCGCAAGCTTTAAAAGAACAAAAGAACTTGCCGTGCAAGTTTCTAAAAGTCACTAGTTGAATTGAATAACATCCCATGAAAATGATCCTATCGGTAATCAAATATCACATTGTATAATTAAGCAATAGCTCATAACAAACCACGGTATTTTGTCTTTATATCACAGCTAAGGACGTTGTTCGGCCCAACAAGATAATCACAGCATATCACGGCCTGAAGTGAGCTATTGTTTTTTGAAAACATGTCATCAAGTATGGCATTAGGAATATTATAGTCACACTGCAATTAAAACACATTTTTTATTAATAAATAATAATGTTAACAATAAAATAACCTAAATTATAGTAAAGTAATGATTTATGTGTTTAACTTTGATGTCAGATGTACACAGTCTTTAGTCACCTGTAGATCATCATCCATTTAAAAAAAAAAAATCTTATGCAGGCCTGTGTTGTTTTTATTTCTTGAGATTCAGTTTTTAAACGATGTAATTGCCTTGACTGAATAATGCTGAGCTCAGAAGCTACAGAGCTACAGAAATTGACAATGTTATATCACTTGCCTTTTGGCACACTATTAAAAGAAAACTCAATTTCATGCTGACATTTCAAGCTGGAAACTGCATGAAAGATGTCAGAAGTTGAAAGTCCCACACTGCTGACAGACCGAAAAATGCTCGGAACTGATCATTTCGAAATGCTCAAAAGGAGGACTAACCTGCTCACTGTGGACATTAGGAAAAACTCCTTGCTGCAGGGATGCAAAAATAGAGGCTCTTTTATCTTCAATGCTCTTACATTTCTGTTGTAGGATCCTCCTTATGCATTGCATACATTTTGGAATGCTTATTGGCATCAATAGAATCATAGCATTGCTAGGAAGTTGTATCCCATGATCCCAATGTTAGGGACAAACTATAGCCCCTGCCACTACATCACATCAGCTGCAGCTGCGTCCCCCGATGGCTCTGGCCCCTGCTGAGCTGTGCTGATGAAGTAGTCGGTTCAACAAGATGTCGAACGTGTGCCCTGTTCAGAGAAGATGAGCCCAGTCCCATACCTGGACATCGAACACATTTGGGCTAGATGTGGCTCATAGAACAGAGACTAGCTGCAGCCAAGAACAACCAAGATGTTTTTTTTTCCTCTCTTCTTGTGTGAGACTTCTGGGGGTATCTTCCTCATTTACTTCAAAGGCTGCTACAGAGAGAGACAGATGAAAGAGAAAGGGAAGAGACAGATGGGGACTTTACAATGATACAATAATGCTGTATGCTAAAATACTGTAGAGCCGCCACAGCGACCAATCCAAGGTCTCCGGTCTGCCCTGGAGCTGCCGCCCGCCACCCCACCCGGCGAAGTCAGTCTCTCAGCGGGGAGTACAAACAAATCCCTTTCCCACTAAAAAACATCCAAGAGGGCATACTGACATGCAAATTATATTGTGGTATTGTGGTTTTAGCTGCCAGCTAATGTCCACCAGAAATAGAATTTCACTTATTATGTGGCAAACACTGCTATTTCATTAGAAAGACATGACATCAATAAACATTACTAAACATAATGTGAATAAAACCTTAATGCATTCTCGTCGAACAGAAGACATTTTCATCCACAATGGTAGTTGTTTAACAATAAAGACAACAACTTCCATGATCCCATGCAACTTTACAACATCATAAAAAAAACTAGCGGAAGAAAATTACATTTTATGTTTAGGTACATTTTTACTTTTACACACTTTATTGCAGGGGGAAATATTGTATGTTTTACTCAACTACAGGTATAATTACTAGTTGCCTTTACTTGTGGCTCACAAAAGCAAGACCCTAAAAAAAGTCTAGTTGGGGGCCCTTGTCACCTCTCAGATGTCTGAGTTGTTGTTAGCACTTTGACCAAAGAGACGTTTCCCCTTTAAAGTTCACAGATGGTTTTATTTAAATAACTCTTCAAAGCCCAAGGAGGTAAAATGATTCAGTATTTCACAAAAAATAGAAAAGCCTTCTTCTTTCCTGCCCCATAAGTCATCTCACAACCCTTCCGATTCATCGTGTTATTTTTTGGAGGGGGCCAATTGTTTGGGAACCACTGGACTAAACTACTTCCACATCGACCAGCTACTACAGTAAAATGCTACTTATACATTGATGCATCAGTGTTAATAATATTTCAATATACACATCTAATAATATAGGCAAGGCAAGGCAGCTTTATTTATAGAGCACATTTAAGCAACAGGGCAATTCAAAGTGCTTTACACAAAATCAGTTAAAAACAATAAAAACAGTTAAAAGAAAATAAAACCCATAAAAAAACAGAAGAAACATTTCAAAAATAAAAACAGATAAAACACAGGAATAAAAGTTACAGTGCAGTATATAAAAGAATAAACAGTAAAGAAATGAGCAACATTTAAAGGAAGGCAACATCAAAAAGAAAGGTCTTCAGCATTGATTTAAAGAACTGAGAGTAGCAGCAGACCTGCAGGTTTCTGGGAGTTTGTTCCAGATATGAGGAGCATAGAAACTGAACGCTGCTTCCCCCTGTTTAGTTCTGACTCTAGGAACAGACAGTAGACCTGTCCCAGATGACCTTAGAGGTCTGGGGGGGTCATAGTGTACTAGCAGATCAGAAATGTATTTTGGCCCTAAACCGTTTAGTGATTTATAAACTAGCAAAAGAACTTTGAAATCAATTCTTTGGGGCACAGGAAGCCAGTGTAAGGACTTCAGAACTGGAGTGATGTGATCCAGTCTCTTGGTCTTAGTGAGGACCCGAGCAGCAGCGTTCTGAATCAGCTGCAGCTGTCTGATTGATTTTTAGGGAGACCTGTAAAGACCCCGTTACAGTAGTCAAGTCTACTGAAGATGAAAGCATGGACTAGTTTTTCCAAATCCTGTTGACACATCAGTCCTTTAACCCTTGATATATTCTTAAGGTGATAATAGGCTGACTTTATAATTGTCTTAATGTGGCTGTTAAAGTTCAGGTCAGAGTCCATGACTACACCAAGATTTCTGGCTTTGTCTGTTGTTTTTAACATTGTTGTTTGAAGCTGAGCGCAGACTTTTAATCGTTCCTCTTTTGCTCCAAAAACAACCACCTCAGTTTTTCCCTCATTTAATTTCAGAAAGTTCTGGCACATCCAGCCGTTAATTTGTTCAATACACTTAGTCAGTTTTTGTATTGGACTATAGTCCCCTGGCGATAAGGTTATGTAAATTTGTGTGTCGTCCGCATAACTATGGTAACTTATTTTGTTGTTTTCCATAATCTGAGCCAGTGGAAGCATGTAGATGTTAAACAGAAGAGGCCCCAGAATGGAGCCTTGGGGAACTCCGCACGTCATATTTGTACGTTCAGATGTATAATTACCTATTGACACAAAGTAATCCCTATTCTGTAAGTAGGATTCAAACCAGTTTAGTACTGAGCCAGAAAGGCCAACCCAGTTTTCCAATCGGTCTAGTAATATGTCGTGGTCAACCGTGTCAAATGCAGCACTATATACTTTCATATTTAGCTGTACTTCTACCTCAGTAGGATTTTTAATGCAAGACTTTTACATGTAATTGAGTATTTTTAAATTTGTAATGATCTTCTCACACCCCTCCATTCATTAAAGTTCTTTCAAATTCAGTTTATTTTGTCCAACTCTTCTACACTCCACCAGAATCTGCCGTCTGGACCTGAATCAAGCCAAACAACCCAATATATACATTTTTTTGACAACATGTGGAAAGAATATTAAACTTTAGTGTTTGTAGCTCAGAAGTCAGGGGGCTCACCTTGCTGTTCTTGCAAGGTAACAATTAAAAGGGAAAATATAAAATTTAAAATAAATGGAAAGGGAAAATATATTTTCTTTTCTTTTATCAGCAAGCATTTTGGTATATCAACAGTCATTAAATATGCATTATTTTTTCTTTTGCTCTACCATCAAGCTACAGCAAAATGTAGGCACACTGCTATTTGAATAAGACGCATAGAAGCTATTCCCAGCACTGTTGAAAGTAAAATGAAATACTTGTTACAGAAATGCTGAAAGTTTTATTAGTGAGGAGCTAATTCGAGCCAAGCTAGACCCTAAGTTAATGTGATGTCTGCTCCTGTTGTTCCCTGCAGTTAAATTAGCCCAAGTAATAAGATGATCGAAGCCTGTTTATTGCAATGACTTGGTCTTAATGACTGTGTTTGTTCATGGTCAGTGATTGAATAAATCCTTTATTTCATTACGACTCTCCCTAACACCCACAGGACAACACAACCTGCTGACAAAACACCTGCTAGCTCAATCCCTGTTTCTTCATTTCTTTCCCCTTATGGCTTTCTTTAATTTGCACTTTCTTGCTTTCTTTCACTCTGGGTTTGCTCTGTGTCTCACTGCTCCCATAACCCGCCTCAGTCAGTTTCTCTCTTTCCACCTAATGGGAGCCAAAGGGAGACAAAATGATGCTGTCATCATACATAGTTTATGTAACAGTCATGGTTATGTGGGCTGCTTGCTGTGCCGCAGTCTCCCGATGGCCTAATATCCCTCGCTCTCCTTCTTGACTTGTCAGTCCAGACATATTTGTCCAGGCTTAACCAAACAAACACCCAATAATCAATCTCTAGCTGTGTGCGTGCGTGCGTGCGTGCGTGCGTGCGTGCGTGCGTGCGTGCGTGCGTGCGTGCGTGTGTGTGTGTGGTATGATTAGTATGATTAATTGCATTGAACAAATCAACAACTGGATGTGCCATAATGTTCTTAAATTATATGAAGAAAAAAACTGAGGTAGTTGTTTTTGGAGCAAAGGACGGGCAATTGAACTCCGACCTGAATTTCAACAGCCACATTAAGATGATTACAAAGTCAGCCTATTACCACCTTAATAATATATCAAGGGTTAAAGGACTTAAGTGTCTCAGCAGGATTTGGAAAAACTTGTCCATGCTTTTAGCTTCAGTAGACTTGACTACTGTAACGGCGTCCGTACAGGTCTCCCTAAAAAATCAATCAGACAGCTGCAGCTGATTCAGAACGCTGCTGCTCGAGTCCTCACTAAGACCAAGAGACTGGATCACATCACTCCAGTCCTCACTAAGACCAAGAGACTGGATCACATCACTCCAGTCCTCACTAAGACCAAGAGACTGGATCACATCACTCCAGGTCTGAAGTCCTTACACTGGCTTCTGGTGCCTCAAAGTGTTAATTTCAAAATACTGATGCTGGTTTATAAATCCCTAAATGGCTTAGGACCAAATTATATTTCAGATCTATTATATCTACTATGACCCCCCCAGACCTCTCAGAGTCAGAACTAAACCACTCCTCATATCTGGAACAAACTATCAGAAAACTGCAGGTTTGCTTCAACTCTCAGATCTTTTAAATCAAGGCTGAAGACCTTTCTTTTTGATGTTGCTTTTTCTTAATTTTTTATACTGAACAGTGAATTTTTTTCTCGTTATTTATTTCATATTAAATTTGAATGCAGAACTTTGAATTTTACTCTTGGATTTTTAGTCTCGTATTAATTGTCATACTGAACTATGATTATTTTTTTTTAAATCTTATATGGTATTAAATTTGTATTTGTTAATACTTTTATTTTTAATCTGTATTTTCTTTGCTTTTTAATGTTTAATAATTTATGTAAAGCGCTTTGAGTTGCCATGTGCTGAAATGTGCTATATAAATGAAGTTGCCTTTCCTTGCCTGCCTTTCTGTGTGTATCACAGTAGACTTGAATCCCATTGATTGTATGTACAAATATGTCAAGCAATCCAAGGCAGTGCAAGGATATCTTTAATAAGACTACAGAAAAGCAGCAATGATTTTCTCAGAAATGACTCACCTAGATGTTAAAAGGGGTTTTACTTACTCATAATAGCTATGCAAATCAACACACATTTATGTCTTGGGTGTTTGAATGCAATGAATTTCATTTTTCTATTTGTCATCTGATGAAGTAGATCAGTGATGCATAGCCTATATGTCATTCATTGTGTGTGTGTGTGTGTGTGTAAGGCTGCAGTTGTGTCACAAGCTGAGACAGATGTGACACTTTCAATTGTGTCCTGACAAAATATCAGCGCCTTTTGAAGTTAACCTTTTTTCTTTTTCTATTTTTTATTTAAGCCAGCCTGCTTTCTTCATAGGCCACATACAAATTCATTAAGTGTGGCTCTGACAATAGAGATCTCTGACGGACTTGTTTTTGCTTGTTAAAGCAAAAACCTGTTAGGAGATGTAACACAACAAAGGCGGAGAGAGGGGAGTTATAGTAGCTGGAAAAGATCAAGGGAGTTTCATACTGTAAGTTAGTGGTATTGTTTATGGTGCCTCCTCATATGCAAAGGAACACTACTCGTGATATCTGCTCAAAGTGCAGGAAGTCAGGGTTGGACTTATATTAGCCAAATTAAACATGAAGTTAATTTGTTAAACAGCTTGTAGTAAGTAATAAGAACATCTTCAAAATGCTAAAATGCCAGGTAGCATGTGGATTTCTCCCTAAATCTTATCATAACCTATATGTTGATTATATTTTGTATTATTAATCTGAGTCTGAAAAGTAACTAGTAACTAAATAATTCTTTAATGGAATCAAACGTACTATATTAGCTTCTAAATTGTTATGTGGTAGAAATATAAAGAAAAAGTATTTCAAGAAAGTATTTGCACAGTACTTGAGAATGTACTTAGTTACTTTCCATCACTGGTGTTCATTAACTTTCTGCACGTCTTCTGACTATAGCTGCAGATTAGTTATGAAGTTTAGGACTACACGAGGTTAAAAACTGTTTCTTAATATTACCGATCAGTGAGAACACATGGCATGAACATTTCACTTTATGAGGTTTTTTAACGTTAATATGCATTTCCCCAGCCTGCATATGGTCCCCCAGTGGCTAGAAATGGTGATAGGTGTAAACCGAGCCCTGGGTATCCTGCTCTGCCTTTGACAAAATGAAAGCTCAGATGGTCAATCACCCCTTTCTGTGCTTTGCCCGCCCAGAGAATTTGGCCTGCCCATGAGAAAGAGAGAGACATTATGGCTTTCAAACGAGCAAAGTGGCAGTTGGTCCCCCTCCTCCTCCTCCTCCTCCTCCTCCTCCTCAATAGCTACAGACCGAAATGGCACGTCTTGAGGAAAGCTCATTGTGGGACTGGCTCTAGTTGCTGTAATTCTGCACCAAGGCTGAATTTCGGGAAAGAGACTTCAGATATGGTATTAGGGGACCAGCATCCAAAAAGCACCATGTCATGGAACCTATAAGTTACAAATGTTCGAAAGCAGTGACCCCTCAGGAAGCATCAATGTAGGAAGCAACTAAATCCTGTCGCAGTCCTGTGAACAGTGTGTCCCCCTTTATACTCTAAGTTTTTGAGCACTATATCTGTAGAAGCCTGAAAATGTGGATGACTCTGAAGTAGTCTATATTGACGACGATTTTATTTCCGGGATTGTTCAGGTGCCGCCGGAAATTCCACTGGATGTCCCTAATTTTCGTCCGGATGTCCCTCACCTTCCGCTTTCTTTGTGTTGTAATTCCAACCTCCGGTGGTTTTCTGAGGACCATGGTTACCTGAGATATATATATATATATATATATATATATATATATATATATATATATATATATATATATATATATATATAAACAAACTGCTGGTAAAATTACATAGCACTATATCTATTTATATAGTTATAGTTATTTATATGTGGTCTGTGTTTCTAAATTCTATAGTATCCCAAATAAAATCCATCCATTTTCAGATGATTAAATTGTCTTTTGCTAGATTTCAAACAATGTAATTTACGTTCGAATCATTTTTTAATAACCGTTCCAATGGAACTCCTATTTTCAGGTAAACAATGAAGGATCTGTTGAGCAGATGTGAATTGCTACATGCATGGCACAAGTTCATTATTCATATATATCTCTCTGTCTCACTTTAATTCAATTCACTTTCAGCTGAATGAGATTTATCAACATTAAAGTTCTGAAACAATATTGTCGGGGCGAGGGCGTACAATATCATGTCTTTCTGTCTTACTGTCCATC
This sequence comes from Percina caprodes, assembly GCA_013375575.1. Lineage (NCBI taxonomy): Eukaryota > Metazoa > Chordata > Actinopteri > Perciformes > Percidae > Percina > Percina caprodes. The sequence goes on along the minus strand of JABXJD010000072.1, from coordinate 2,065,306 downwards.
TATCTCACTTTCCCCGCTCTTTCTCCCGGTTTAATATAGTTTAACTGAATTCAGTTCAGATATTGCGGTGTGTTGGCATGAATGCTGTATTTAAATCATTTAGTCAAGGAGATCAGTTCAGTTGATCGATAATGAAAAAAAACAGCTTGCTCTCATTCTGTCTCCTACTAAATTCAATTAGCTTGGCTGGCATGAATATCAAACATAACAAATGTTCAGATATCCTTACAACCAAAAAATATCTAATAATAAGAAAACCTAGAATATCAAATCCATAGCTTATATAGTCTGATAGGATTGGGAGCTGTAGTTGGTATAGCAGTGCTCTATGATCATTTCCCCTTTTTTCTCCATGTGTCAATACTGTATAATAAAATGGGGCGACTCCTAGCACCTGGTAGAACATGCGACCCATGCAGCTGAGTCCTTGTTGCTCAGGTTTGAATCCAACCCGTGGCCCTTTGCTACAGGTCATTCCCTCTCTCACTCCCCCCTTTCTTGTCATTCTCAAACTATCATAAAGGTCCTAAAAGGCCGTTAAAGCCATAAAAGAATTGTGTGGCATACTGTATAAATATTGTTTACACAATCTTTAATTGAGCACAAATCAAACAATAACAAACAAAAGATTAAACAGACTAAAATATGAATTCAATGTATATTACATCAGAGATCTCCTTTAATAAAAATATGGACTGTATATCTTTATAATAATCAAAAAATGAATATAAAACCACGATGGTACTTTGGTATGATTTACATACCAAAGTAATCTTCAAAACCTCCAACGTTTTTAGAAGTTTAAAAATGTAGAACAATTCAGTTTAGTTTTTTTTTTTACATTTCTATAGTAACATATTATATTACAGATGCAAACAACAATTTAATTAATGTAAATTAGCTTAAATTATTCCACTTTCCTTTCACACAAAATGTACAAATATCAGTACTTGATTGATACTTGCAAGATATCTGTTTTGAAGAATCTTAATGTGAACTTACTTGTTAGGAACACAGTATTTGTGGGAATATAGGCATATAATATTTTAAAAAAGAAAAGAAATGAAAGATTAAAAAAAATGTAACCTAGGTCTTTTTACATTACCTACAGTACATTACCTAATGTGTCAGTGGTTACAGCCCCCCCACCTCCTAAGGATAACTCCCTTTAACCCCTATAACTTCTGCTGTCTGTATAACGGACAGTCTATCAGCATTGGCGTACAGAAGATGTGAGCTGCATCCAGTCACAAAACGCGTGGAGGCTTTTTATTTGCTCAGACGTTTTGCAGCCTTCGTTGCCAGGTAACCGTGCAGAGTGGCATTTCAGAAATTGTAGTTCAAATAACGTCGAATCCACTTTAACAATAATACAGGGACTGAGACAACAAACTACATATCCCAGAATGCATATCTATAAGAAAGTTCCCTCCCATTTTGAGCACATGACTGGTGGAACTCCACTCCAGTAAGCCACAACAGAAACATTTGGAGTGTTGTCGGGCTAGTGTTTGCCTAGCTAGTATTTTTTTCTGTTGTTGACTGTGCATAGTTATTTTTTTAAAATGAAGCTGCGGTGTTTAGTCGTTGCTCTGTGCTTCGGAGTGGGTGTAATGGCTGGGAAATACTCCCGTGAATTTAACGAGCCCAAGACGAGTGGCAGTGATGGACAGCCGGTGGAGTTCAGGATAGCTAAATTGAGCCAGGTGTGGGAGAAGGCTAAACGGGTACGTAGCGTTATATGAGACAAACTAGTATCCTTACCGTTAACGTTAACGTAAAGCTGGAGCTAACACAACCACACGAACACTACTAACGTGTGCCGTCGGTCAATGAAATGAAAGAAGCTACAGTTTTGATATTACGGGTTTCAACATTTACAGTAACGATACAGTCGAAATGTCAAGTAACATTAGCCTAAATGAAAATACAGCCTTAATATACGCGGTTTAATTAGATAAGCAGGACATGATGCACTCCTATCCACACAAATGCAGGCGTTAAGTGGACTTTAGTTTTTGTATTCACGGTGGGCCACTTAGTTATTATAATTCTAACCAACTTAAAAAAAAAGCAAATTAGTTAAATCAGAGAGAGAGAGACTTTTGTAGGTTCATGTGGGCAAACCAATTTCTTACTCTAGTTGTGTTATCTCTCTTTATGTCATTATTTGTATTCTGATAGATGCAGTTGTCCCCAGTGCGGCAGGCTGAGCTGCACAGTGACCTGAAGATCCAGGAGAAAGATGAGCTCCAGTGGAAGAAGCTGAAGGTGGAGGGGCTGGATGAGAACGGGGAGAAAGAAGCCCAACTCCGACGTAACTTCAATGGTGAGACAGCTCTGTCCACTGGTGCAGTCAGGGATGGTGAACTATGTCCTCACTTTGTCCTGAGTTCACTGTAGAGTCAGTCTGCCCTACATGCAGTCATCCACCTTGGCAATGTCAAGCTCAGTGCTGAAATTGTAGTAGTAAGCTTAAAAAGTTTGTGTGTGTATGTATATATATATATATATATATATATATATATATATATATATATATATATATATATATATATATATATATATATATATATATATATATATAGTGTGTGTGTGTTCACAAATTAAAAAGCTTCCAAGCAGAAAACGTGTTATTACAGATGCAAATCCTTAGTGCAGTTCATAAATGTTCTCAAAGTGTTTTACAGATGACTAAATAACACCACTGAATAAAGCATTGGCCACCTCTAAGTTTTAAGACTGAGAATCTGTGTTGGAAATGAAAAAAGGATACTGATGGCTCCCTTAAAAATGAAAGATTAATAACATTGTATCTTCCACACTGTATTCAGATACTGTCCAGTCTGTGGCACATTCCTGACACATTAGGTTAGGAAAAGTCATTGGTGTTGCCATTTAAAGACAGCCACAGATTCAGCAGGTTGAGGTGAGTTTTATTTTAGTCAAAGCATACAGTGTGTGTGAATTTTTACCAAAATTAAAAAAAAAAAAAAATGAGGATATAGCTAATGATAGCACATATTAATGTATGAAAATGGTTGTCATTGGGCATTACTACTGGAATCTATCAGATCACATAAATAATACTAAAGCCAAGGAATACAAAGTTCTCTATGATAGATTGTGTAATAAACTTTGCCCTTTGGCTGGTAGAATAACTAATGTGTTACTTTGCACGCATCAGCCAAGAAGAAATATAATTACTCCTCCCTATATTGCTGCCATCCTCTCGACAAATTCTCTTTTAGTATTGAATACTAACTGTATCCATACTTCATAGCAAAATTATGCACATTTCATTATGTACAGTGTTAGCATTCACATTTTGTATGCAAAAGCTATCAGTCATATTTAATATATAACAATAAATATTACAGGATTAAAACATTCTTTGCACCTCTTGATCCTGTGAAAAGCTATTTTTCTAAACATGATGTAATTGGTAAAGTAGCAGGAACAGCACCAAGCATCGACACATTCGGATGGCTATAAGCTTTTAACAATTTTATGATATTTTTAGTTTTGTAGTATATATCAATGACGTTCCACTTCCAGGATTGCCGGATATTCCGCCTGATTTTCCTCTCTTTCGGCCGGATGCCCATTACCTTACGCTTGCTTTGTGTTGGCATTCTCAACTCTGGATGATTTCTAAGGACTATGGTTACCTGGTCCTCAGATCTCTGCAGGGTAAATCCAGACAGCTAGCTAGACTATCTGTCCAATCTGAGGACTATGGTTACCTGGTCCTCAGATCTCTGCAGGGTAAATCCAGACAGCTAGCTAGACTATCTGTCCAACCTGTCCAACCAAGTTTTCTATTGCACGACTAAAACAACTTTTGAACGTACACATTCCACCAAAACAAGTACCTCCCCGAGGCTATTACGCACCGGCACCGTGGCTCCGTCTGGCGCTTAGCACCGCAAAAGATGATTGTGATTTGGTTTAAAGAAATGCCAATAAACCAGTGGGTTAAATGGTGGTCATCTTGCTTCCCCCTAGCACCTGTGAGTGGAAAAATCACCCTTGCAACTTTGGGCCGGTGGGCCGCCGGCCTCAGCGTAGGAAGTATCGCGTGACATCAGGTCTCGCGATGTAACGTATTGCTTCGTGTGTGTGTGTGTGTGTGTGTGTGTGTGTGTGTGTGTGTGTGTGTCTGTCTCTCTGCAGTTTTCTTTGAGGTGCTAAAAGACAGGACTGGCATATTTTGATCATCAGTTGCTTAATCCAGTCCAGATTAAGTCTGGAGCTGGTGTATGAATGTATGAAGAATAGTTCACCTCATTATCTGCAGGCAGTTAACTGGCAACACACCAGTCTGTTTAGCATGCTGCCACGAGCACCCAGTGCTTCCACCCTTTGGCAGTTCACGCAGCACTCCACTCCTCTCCGTCCTCCCTCCCCAGTGGTGGAATGACCTTCCAGCCCAAGGCAAAGCAGCAGTATCACTTTCTGCTCCTTTGTAGCTGAATAGGAATCTTTAAGGAGGACCTTAAGTCACCTTCTCCCCGCTGAATCAAGTTCTTCTCTGTAAGTCAATCTAATTGGGCTCAAAAATGATTTCTATCTCCTTATTTTTTACTTTTCATTTCATAGCACGCCTACAATATGCCTACAGACAAATCCTGACATCTTTCTTGTTAATTAGTTGATCTGGGAATGTAAGCTATTTTTATTGTTTGCATTTATTGCACATCACTTGCGTCAAGACTCACAGCTGAACCTATAAAATGTGAAGTATACAAGCCCAGCAGAAGCGCAGAGATGGTCTACAAGTTCTTACATTCTGTTTCATGAGGATTTTAAAATGAGCCCCCTGCATGTGAACACTCTTCTAATAAAGTATCAGTAGTTAATAAGTGACACTGATGGGTTACCAGCAGGTTGAGATGGTGCTGAATCAGCAGCTGCCATAGCAGTTTACTAGAGCAGAATAATGAGGGCAGAGCTTCTTCAGAACAAAGTCCAACTTTATATTGTTATGTAGCATTCTGAAATATTGTGACAGGATGGAACTGCTAATCATGCTAGTCATATTTTGCACGTAACTAACAATAGTAAATAAAACTAAATAAGTTACAGTAATACAACAAATGGGAACGTCCTCAATTATCTGTCCCAGAAAATCTACCTAAGTGTGTGTTCTTGCAGGTTTTGGATGCATTTTAAATCATTGTCTTCTTTAGTTTTTCTTGTTTGTTCAGGGTTAGTGTTCTGTGTTCCGACAAATATCACTTGGATATCACCTGCTCTATGTTACTATTGTCAAGAAAATAGTGAAGTTAGTTTGTTGTGATAAGCTCTCGTTAGATTCCCCGACTCTAATCCTTGTTTCTTGGCCTGCTCATCTTATTTTTAGCAGCTGATTCAATAGAGATGCTACTCCCTCTGCTGTCCTTTTTCAAATGTGTGGTGGTGATTTGAATTTAATGAGCTGCTTTCAAGCGTTGTTGGCCTCTGGGCAATTTTTGAAGTCTTCAACGATTTGGTCAATTTTGATTCTTTTCCTTGTCAAGAAATTTCCTCTCCTGACAGCCTCAGTTGTTACTCCTAACGGACTCATGACAGGCTCATTTATTGCGGAGCTTTTTAGTAAAACGTCTCTGTTGTGTTATGCAGTAATCCTGGCTAAGTATGGAATGGATGGCAAAAGAGACACTCGATCACTAGAGAGCAACTCCTTGAAGGACCACGACACCAAAGAGGGAGACATATTTGATGACCCCAGGCTGGACAAACTCTGGAACAAGGTATGTATGTGTGCAAAGTAAGAATTATTGACTTTTGTTTTAGAAATGAAGCCTTGATTTTACGCCCACTTTCTTTGTAGTGTCATTGTAAAACCTTTTGCTCTCTTGCTGCTGGTGATTAAAAATCCACGTGGTTGTTAGATTTGGAGAAAAAAAAAAAAGGCATGACCCTCAAATAATTGTCGTATTAAAACGATCAGGGGCACCAAATGCGTTACAAGGTTTACAAGGCACCCAGCAGCACCAGAAGGGTTTTAATGCAGCTTTTACATTTGCATGATAACTGCAAAAAATAATATAAAAACATTTTTCAAAAGCCTGTACTCGGACAGCTGCAGTATTTAAGGGAAAAAAAAAGTCAGAAGTCTGAAATTGTAGTAAAGTTCTATTGTGACATATAGTTATCAATTATGTTTGGAAAGAAAACATTAAAATTAGTGATCTCTGACCATTGATGTTAAATTTTTAAATGTTGGAGTGGGGTTAAAATGTCAGCACATTCCTTAAATGCAAAAAATAAATTCTTTATGCTTATTGCAGTTACAAACAATTGAATCTTTAAACATTGGATGATATGTTTTAAAGAGAATTTGACATCTCCCAAATGCCAAATACCTTATATTCTGTGTAAAATTACCCTCCTTGTGTTTTGACAGTCTGTTCAGTTTATAGATTTTCAAATGTATGTATTACAGACATTGTGTTTCATGCCACCCAAACCTACTCAAACATTTAGTCAAGGGCTTGTACCGTACCAGACGGGAGGCTTGCACGATTCGGGGGAAAATATGAATCACGTTTTTTTAGTTATTTTTTTTTTTTAGCTTAGACTTATCACGATTCAATGACACGTTTTTTTTCTCACAAAGTGTAATCTTTATTGCACACATGAACCATGACAAAACAAAACAAATTGGCAGTACCAAAAATAGATTTTATTTGGCATCTATAGAACATTGCCTGTACACATGTATGCATCACCACAAGCCTATACACATAGAGGCTTCAATGAAGAGAAAGGAGAGCCTTGCAGCGCTTTAAAACCTATTTTATACAGTCTGTTTAAAACTCAAGGGAGAAAGTAGTAGCGTTTGTGATGCAGTCGGCTTGTAAAATTAAATCAGAATGTTTTATTTTTTTTATTAAAATCTAAGTTATTTAAAAATTAAATTGTGAACAGGGCGAATCGAGAACAATTAATCGTGCCTGCCTACCTGTTTAGAACACCACCTGGCATTCTTCTTAATCCAAACCATGTCTGTTCCTCGCCTGCTGCTTTTGAGACTCCTTTTTTGCCTCTGATGACTGTTACCCCACCAGGCCAAGAGCTCTGGGAAGTTCTCCAACGAAGAGTTATTGAGTCTGAAGAGGGAGTTCCAGCACCACAAGGACAAGATCCACGAGTACACCATCCTCATTGATACTGTCAGCAGAACGGAGGGTGAGCTATTTTAATCACTCCCTTTGCTCTGCTGATGGGCAGAGGTGTCATTACACCTTTTACAACCACACTTAGTTTTGTTGGTACTTTCTAAGGCCAAGTTTATGAGCCTTTAAGCCCTTTCCTCCTCTATACTATTCACCACTATGTTTTTGTATACAGCACCAAACTAAACCAATGCATCCACTGAGACAAAAAATGTGTTGGCCCACCTAGCTACAGCTAGGGGAGACCGTGATAAGCCCTATTTCAACAAACTTTGGCATGTTCCTGTAAGTTTAACAGTTACATATTCAAATAAAACTTGGAGAATTTTGCTGAGAAATGAGGCCAGATTTATATTTTCCAGCAGTCAAGACAGTTTTCAAAGTAAATTAATGCAAGGATAAACACCTCATCACCCTCCTTCAGTCTTATTTGGCTGTCGTCAATTCAGCTGTTGCTCAGGTCAGCCATCCAAAAATCAATCCCAAGTCTGAAGTGCTCTGTGTGTTTGTTCAGTCTTGTGGTCATACACGTAGGTGGAAGGTATCAGACTGCACATGTTGCCACCCAACGCTCTGTGCCCTATCAGTGCTTGTCACATCACATCAAGCTGGGAGTTTTAAGCTAAGCTGACAGGCCCCACTGTGTTTCAGGAAGGCAAACGCATCTCCTTCAGACGTAACTGCCACTTTGCAGCTATTTCGTGCCAGAACTCTACCGCTCCGCAGTGTTACGTTTGTGGCGATTGAGCCATGGGCATTTTTCTGCTTGTCTGATGCATTTATGATTGAGCCAATCATAAGTTGCCTTGAGGGAAGTTACCGTGTGCCTCCACAACACCACCCCCTCCATCCATGCACACTTTTACTGCTTCTTCATTTCATCTCGTTTTTTTTCTTTTGACATAAATGTCGACTGTTGTCCAGATGGCCTTTATCCACTTTTTATCTCTTCACATTTTCCTCAAGCAGAGGTTCTCAAATTGTTTTTCAGACAAGGACCCCTTACAAAATAGAGAATATACTGTATGGTGGACCAGGGGGGTCTCTTGGAATAATTTGACGTAGCCCATATTTTTCTTAGCCAGCAACAAAGAACAACATAAGAAATATATTAGAAAGATATTAGATATGTATTAATCCAATTTGCATCATCTCAACACATAGTACAAACAAAATATCAAAGGCAAATCAAGACAAAAATGGCTAATTTGAAGTGCATTTGAGATCACACACACACAGAGAAGTATGTGTTTCATTCTTGGTGCATACAGTACATAGGCTAAATCACATGTGGATTCCATATTGATATTTCAAATAACGTACAATTTGTTGATAGATTAGAACTAGAGCCCGACCGATATTATCAGCCGATATTAGGCATTTCCTATTTATCGCCGATAGATAGGAAATCGGCCAATACTATCAGTATTTTTTTTTTAAATATTCATTCATCAAAATCATTTGTAATGACAAATAAATGATTCTGATAAATGAATATTTAAAAATAAAAAACAGACCGTCAACCATGTATGAGCTTTGGCGTTGCTTAGTTTGTCCACCAGAGGGCGCTATACAACGTCCCTGTAATTTTTTTGTTAATGTGTTTTTGTTCATATCTTAAGTTTGTATTTTTATACATTTTATCAGAATTTTAATAAATTTTGATGTTCCTCTGTTCTGTTGTGACGATAAAAAAAATTATTATTTTAGTGAGAACTCCTAAATAACTACAAATAACTGTTAGGGAACTGTTTGTTTTGTAACACGTCTAGATTTTTTTCTTTTTTAAATATATCGGCATATCGGATTTTTAAATAACCAAAAATTTGTGTCGGCCTTAAAAATCCTTTATTGGTTGGTCTCTAATTAGAACACAGTCTATGAACTATACTAAATTTTATTCAATGAACTATGAAGCCTTTTGACAAAAAATTTGTATACCCTGATAATTTAAATGAATAAATCCGAAAACTTTTCATGGACCATCTGGCAGGTATTTCATAACACATTGTTGTATTAACTGGTAATATTTGACTTTTTACTCAAGTTTCTTGAGTAAAATAGAATGGAAAATAAATGTGATCTATTTAGAAAAAGGCAGTCCTTTGAAATGTCCTAAAGGTTTTACAGGTTATTTTATAGCTACAACTAAACTCTCCTTATTAAATGCTGTTTTTCTTTATCGCTTTTATTGCTTTAATTTCACCCTCCCTTTTTCTCTATTATTCATGGTTTCTTGTTTCATCCATCTTTCATTTCCTCTACTCTCCTCCTCTGCCCTTTGCTCCCATCTAAACCACCTACCCAACCTGCACCTCCTCTCCTCCCCGTCTCTCCCTCTTCTGGCTCTTTTCCTCAGCAGAAATACACAAGAATGTGATCTCTCCCCTGGAGGGTGACGCCAAAGAGCATGTGCTGCACCAAAAGCACACGGACCTGAAGCAGAAAATGAGAGACCTCAACCAGGGCTTTGAGCGCCTCCGTAAGCTCAGCCATGAGGGCTTTACTGAAGACAGCGGTGAGAGAGAGAGAACACACAGACACACACACAGCTAGTCTCTTTGTGCAACACACTCTCACTCTGCATTTATTTCATCAGCTCAATCACTGGGGTTTGTAATCATAACACACTTTGACTCTGCCGTCACATCACAGTTGGCCAGCATTGGTTTGCTAATGGTTTAGGTGTTTTGTGGTTTTAGCCCACATGGCTGCATCCATTCGGTCACATACTGCAGAGTCTGTGTGTGGTCTCAGTGCGAGTGTTAGGGGGTTTAAATGAAGGTGAAACGTTGTGGAGTGAAGAAAAATCTGTGACACCACAGATGTGAATACAAGCAGCTTTGTTTTCTTTCATATTGTGCGTGTATACCACTAACTACTGTATCCTATAAAACGTCTGCTGTGACTGCTCCTCCTCCTCAAAGCTCCCTCCCTCTTAAGTGTGCAAGTGTTGGTGAGGCAGCCAAACTGTCTCTTTGGACTGTTTTATCTGTCTCTTGTTGGTTCTGCCTCTGCAGAGTTTCGGGAGCCCCGTGTGATTGAACTGTGGGAGGCTGCCAAGAGAGCCAACCTGAGTGAAGACGAGCTGGACTCGCTCAAGGTAGCTGTTCAATTGCTTGTGAAAACATTTTTGGACACATTTGCTTTCCCCGATTTGTTTCTCACTTTAACACTTTATTTTATGATTGCTACAGTTGAACTTTTTAGTCAAGTGCTCTTTGGGTAACTGGTGTGTTAACTTTTGTAGTACTTGGTAGCTGAGAACTACTTGTGTATGTAAAGCCTAAAGAGCACATTATCATGATCACATTTTATGCAATACACATTGGAAATGCCAAAGTATTTCACTCCTCTTTCTGCTTGTGCTTCTTTCACCCATGAGCAGAGAATCCCAGTGAACTCAATTTAAATAGTTTTTAAACATTACATTACATGTCATTTAGCTGACGCTTTTATCCAAAGCATCTTCCAATGTGCTTCCAACCCTGAAGGTGCAAACTCCAGAGAAGTCAGCTCAGTCTTGTCAAGGTAGAGTTCAAATAAAGAAGAAATGTCAGTCAGACATGCTGAGATCCGTGCTGCTACTTGCATTTCAGACTCCAGGTAGGAGAGAATTATTTGGGTGTCATCAGCGTAGCTGTGATAAGAAAAACGGTGCGATTGAATGACAGACCCGAGAGAGTTGGTGTACAGAGGAAAGAGGAGGGGACGGTTGGGTGGGCAGAGGTAATCAAAGTAAGAATTTGATTTAGAGAGAGTACTGGCTGTGATGGTTGGTAAGATTTCAGGAAGTGTGGTGGAGAATGAAGAGCGTATGTCATCTATCTTTTTTACAAAGTGCCTTGGTAGTGGAAGTGGACTGGGGGAACCTAGGAGGTTAGAGAAGATGGGGGAAGTTGGGGTTGGAAAAAGAGGATTCAGTTTTGGTTTGATAAAAAGAGCTTTTTGCTGCAGTGAAGGAGGAAAGAAGAGACTGATGAGGTAAGCAGATCATCTGGGTGTTTAGATTTCCGCCATTTTCTCTCCGCTGCCCGTAAGTTGATCTTTCAGCACGCACTGAGTCAGATAACCACAGAGCTGGGGGGACTTGCAAGCAGGCAGAGAGAGTCAAGAGAGGATAAAGGAGAGTGTCTGTGGCAGCGTTGGGAGGCTTGAGTAAGAGATTCAGAGGGAGGGTTGATAAAGTAGATGATGCCAGAAAAGGAGAGAGTAAGAGATGAAGAAATGGTCTGAGGTATAAAGTGGAGTAACTGTGAGGTTGGATGTAGAGAGGTTTCTGGTGAATACGAGATCTGGATTGTTGCCAGCTTTGTGAGTAGGTGGGGAAGGTGTAAGAAGTCAGTTGACTTCTGTCTGGAAGTTGAAGTCGCCCAGAAGTACCAGTGGAGGGTCAGTTTAGGGATGTTTGAAAGAAGGACATCCAGCTCCTCCAAAAGTAAAATGATTAGTTGTACCGGATGCGTTACAGTAACAGCATGAAGTTCAAAAGTGGGTAGAGCGAAAATCTCCACTTGGGGTTGATGAGTAGGCCTGTACCCCCACCTCTACCAGTAGGTCTGGTTGTGTGGGTGAAAGAATAGGCAGTAGAGAGAGCAGCAGGGGTGGATGTGTTGGTTGGTGTAATCCAGGTCTCAGTGAGAGTAAAGAAATCAAGCGATTGCCAGACTGGCAGTTCCACAGGCCACCTGCAACAAGGTGTTGAGCGGAGTTTTGTAGTATCTCAGATTAGATAGCTGGAAGATATTCAGCCCACTTCACACATACCTATGTTACATGGTGATTGGTGTTGGCTACCACACACCGCTAATTACTCAAGAAAGCAACTGGGCACTCCTTAAGCACCACTCCCCAACTCCACACGCTAGTCAGAGTACCCTAACAGTTTCAGCCTCTTTAACAAAGACCACAAATTCTAGCCAAAAACGCAGAAGAAGAGCAGCAGCAAAAGACAAGAGGCAAGCAACAAAAGTACCAAACAGCAAAAGGCAGCAGACCCAATGACAGTGGGCAGAGAAGCCTAATAAAGTACTTATCTTGGTATCTAGTTGTCTAGCAGTAAGTCTTGTCACAAGTCAGAATGCTTTTTAAGTCAGGTCTGCTTTGAGCTAGCTTATGTAACTAAAAAGATATGACTTTAGGATCCGATGTGTCACAGAAACATTCAGCTAGAACTTTCTAGTTACTTTACCTCTCAAGTCCCAACCTGAGATGCATATCAGCTCCCTTGTGCATGTAACTGAAGGTGAACTAAACTTACACCCGTGTTCACCACCCTCCTTTCCTTGTTCACTTAGGAGGAGCTGCGTCACTTTGAGACAAAGGTGGAGAAGCACAGCCATTACCAGGAACAGCTGGAGCTTTCCCACCAGAAGTTGCTACACGTGGAGTCTTTAGGCGACAAAGAGCACATCAAAAGGAACCAGGAAAAGTACAACACACTAGCTGAGAAGACCAGGGAGATGGGTTACAAGGTAAAGAGAGATTAAACATTTTTTAGCTCTTACTTCACATTCTGCTGTCAAACGGCTGACTGCTCGCCTGCTGTAGAAACTACTAATGTTGCAAAATTGGCCACAAATAAAACAATGATATAGTGCTGAGAAAAGCAGTTACAAAGAAATGGGGGACAAAGGTTAACACCGGATAGTGTTCCTGCTGTAGAAAAGCAGTTTAACTTCTGCTGTTGCAACACAACCAATTATAGTAATAAAGAAAAGGCTGCTGGAAAGTTTTTAAGAACTCCAAAAGGACCTTATACAAAGTATGTTTATCCTGTTAGAAAAAAATCCTTTGAACCAAATTAAAAAGAACTAGGATATAGCACATTAACTTATGCATAATTTGTGAGCAATGGTGCATTTAATTGTGATATACCAGCTAATGTACTAAATACATTCTGATTAATAAATGTCAAGTTATATTCATTTCTAGAAGGCAGCTCTTGGTTTGTTAAAATATACCATCTACAATTATCATTATGGCAAAGGTTTAAAAGCATTAATCTTGTATAAATGAATTCAAGCCAAGAGAGATTCCTTTATTTAACACTGACTAGAGTCAGTGTCACCATTTACCATGAAAATAGCCAACCTTTGCTAGTGAACTGCTAAATGTGATTATTTGTGTCAATGCCAAGGTGTTTGTTTCTCAGCAACCACACAAATTGAAGTGTAGATCTACAAGAATTTGTCTTTCATTAAATGTTAACATGCATGTATTTTGTTTGATCTCAGATGAAGAAACATATGCAGGACTTATCCAACAAGATCTCTCGTGAGGGACTCGAGCACAATGAGCTCTGAGACCCGGATCAGGAAGGTTAAATGCACACCCCTCTACAGCCACACAACGTACGTTACATGCACCCATTCCCCTTTAACTACTGACAAAATAATACATTTTCTACTTTTCTAGTGTTAGTAGTTGTTGATTTTCCTAGAAAAAAAAATCACTAAATAAATGGTTTGTATATAATGAGAGGCTTCTTATCAGCTGGAATTATTGGGATAAACTGTTTAGATGAATAGTTTTAGTACAGATCAAATTATGATGGAATAGTTTACATACTAGCCTGGTACTACGTTTATTTGTACAACTAATGGCAAGCAGGAGTAGAGTGTGGCTAAAAATTTGGCAGTATACCAAGAAAGCTAAATTTTGGGGGGGTGTTTGATAAGGGATAGACGGCAGCAGTTGACTCACTCAACTACATCATCTGTTTATGAGGGACTGTTTCTGGGGACCAGCCGACTCACTGCATGACTACTTCATCCTGTAGGACTGTTGGCACATTGCTGGCCAGCCAGTTTGTTCACACCCATCTGTTATTACTGTGGTAACTCTTACCTTAGTCTGCTGAAATGTTATTGTCTAATCAATGTAAAATGAAGAATGCTTTGCAGATTTAGGTAGGAAGCACTGAAACCTGGAAATACAATTTTTAATCAGTGAGATACATGTACCAACATACAAACAGTAATATTTTAAAAACAATTTCATATCCTTATTGTATTGCAATAAACGCAATTACTATTTACAAATCCTGTAGAGGGAAGCTAGTAATAGTGACATTAAAGGGATAGGTCGGATAATTTGAAGTGGGATTGCATGATCGATGACAGGAAAATGTTCACTGTGGCAACAAGAGGAAACTTATTAGCCAGAGTATATAGAACTTTTTCAGAGAAATAAAGACATTCTACTTGATACTATGTGAAAATATTTTAAATATAGCGCACACGTTAACTAATGATTGAACCCCACTTCACAACACCTAAACTATCCCTTTAACATTTTGGTTAAGTTTTTCTAACTCTCTCCTACTCAGACACACCGGTGGGAAACTGCCACCACAAAAATAAATGGGCGCCAAATGCTAAAACAATTTGTCCTGATGATATCAAGAGGGAGGTGGGAAATGGAACACACACTGTGCTTTTTCATTCATCAATTCAGACCAGAAGCAGAGACATTATTACTGTGATGACTAATGTTGCTGGCTGGCAGATTACTCAGCCATGTCCTGTTAGGGCCACAGACTGGATTTAACTCCAAGATGCTTTTAAGATCTGATGTGGAATGATATCCAAACAGGCTGGGACTTAAGTGCGGCTTTATCTTATTGATCTCTTAGTAAAACACTAAATCTAGCTGGAATTTAAGAGAAGTTCTCTTATCTAAAATATCAGTGCCATTCCCACATAATTAAGGCTTTTTATACCAATGCTCAACAGTCACCTGAGAATCTAAAAGAGGCAGCTAAAGTGCCATGCAGCAAAACAAAGACATTTCTGGAGTAAGAATGAGAACTTACAACACACGTTCAAGATGGCAGCTGCGTAAGAGACTTCCCAGACATTTCCTTCTATTTCTTAGTGGAATGGATTGTTTGTGGAAATTTCTGTTCACTGGCACAACTGTGGGTGTGTTAAGTACAAGTAGCAATAATTGGTATGACCAACTGCAATCAAGCACTTCAGAGAGAATCTGTAATGAAGTGTCGAGTTGGGCGCTGTGTAGTCAGTCGGGTGGCCCCCGCCGCCTGCTCTCAAGCTGAGTCAGTCTTTCCTCCCTGCCCTGAACATGCTCCGCCCCCACTCTCTGAGCTGTTACCATGGCAGTGATGTTGAGGTGGGCGTACCTGATGGAGCCCTCTTCTGGTCAAGAAAATCAGTGGTAATGGCGGAGAAAAGAGAAGAAAAGTTTCTACTTTGTGTTCTGTAACTTAAATGTTGTCACATGCCTGTCAAGCCCTGAGATGAACTGTAATAACTACCATTAATTTATCGAGATTGTAAAATGCTTTGTCAGTTTTGTATTCCATCATTTTCACAGGTCAAAAATGTGTAATTATACCACAAATAGTACTAAAAGATTTTATCCCAATTAATCGGCCTTACTGGATACGAATTGCAAAGAAAACGTTTTTTCAATGACTGTTGGAAAATGAGAAAGCTACTCTCAAATAAATGTTTTGTCATAATGGTAGCAGTGTCATCTATTTCTTTGGTTGTGCAATTGTTAGAATCAGTTAACATATTTGTATGATAGCTAGTGTGCATGCTAATAATGCATTAGGCCTATTGGTAGCGAAGACATGGAATGCAAAAGCTGACGTATCCCTCAAAAGCCAGATAGAAAAAGGGGCAGCAGAAAAAGTCACAACTAAAATGGCCACTTAAGGCTTTGTGTTCTTACTGGGTCTACAGAGCTGCAAAGTGTTATCTCTGCCAGCACTGTACGGACTGGAGACTGGAGCTGATCCGGGCACCTGCAGGTCCAGCTCTGTGTAGAGGAGCTCTCCGTTGGTTCTAGCTGCCAGGGGGCTGATGGGTATGTTAACATAATTAACAGTGCTGTCACAATGGAGCCCAGTGTCCAGGGATACTGACGGAGGAGCTTCATGGGCAAACTTGAACACACCTGAAGGAAAAATTCTGTTAAAATGGTCCCGGGCCAGCAGGATTAGGTGTTGGTATATCAGCATTGAGCTACTCAACAAATTATATTTTACAATTCAGAAATTCCCAAATGCCTTACCACTGGCTGATGTTGGCCTATGCATGCTCAGTCCAACAGGCAGAGGTGGAGGGGCAGAGGGTGGCTGGAGGGGCACCATCCTCTTCAGACCTGCCAACTTATCACCATACTGCTCCTCTCTTACACGGAGGGAAGGATCTGTGAACAAACTATTCACATCATTCACTTGCATAACAATGTGACAACACTCCATTACAGGACAGGAATTTCAGCAAAATGTACTTAGTGTCAAAAATGATATATAAGTGCTATATAATATGATCTTATTTGATTGCATTAACATAATGTAAGCAGCACATGGAACACATTTTTTAAAACTATTTAAAATGTTATGTAAATGTGCTTAGTTACTTTTCACCCCTGAGTAAGACCCAAACACACACACACCTTGTGTATCTGCAGAAGGTGACAGGCCAGATGGTGAGTTGGAAACCTAAAAAAAAAATACATGAACAACCTAGTAAAAATCAGATTTGATCTTGAAGTCATTATACAGCTTATTTGCAGTTATAAATTCTAGGGATTGAGCTTGTTTAATTTCCCAAGAACCCCTTGTCAGTTGCTTTAAAGACGTCATCTGTGATGTTAGAAAATAGTGTAAGAGTATCAAGTAGAGGAGTGTTAGTCACCACGTGTACTTGTGACATTAACACAGCATCTAGCTAAAGATTGGTAACATTATCCACCATTACTTACTGATCGTACCAGATCAATCAAGAATATAAAGTGTATTGAAATGAGCAAGAGTGTTTTACTGCTTATGAATTCAACTTTTCATGTATAAGAGGAAAGAGTGTCTTTTTTTCAAATGTTACATAGTCTTCCTTTAAGCATACAAAAGCTCTTTTGTATGGCTCCAGAATACCAGGAACTAATGGGCAGATAAAATCTTACCTGAGTCGAGCATCTGTTCCTCGCTGACCGCCACTGCTCTGGTGTAATGTAGTTGTCCACACCATGACTGCCCTGGAGAGACAAGAGAGGTTATTGTCGAGGCAGGGTTAATCGTTTTTCACTGCAACATTGTTACTGGTTAACAACAACTGTCCAGACCAGTGAAAATGAGGATTTAGCAGCCAATAATGCAGCATGCGCGAGCTACAGGAATATTATCCGTCATACGGTTTGTTTCAAAGCACATAATACGTGTGTCATCTCATTACCTGAGGTAAAGTATGTGTAGTGTTTGCCACATTAAACTGCTTATACTTCAGAGTCGAGAAATTAATATGGAAAACTTGTTACTGTTTCATTCAACAGGATTCTCTGTTGGTTTCATCACTAATTAAATTTCTCAGTCCCCCCTTTGCCTTCTCTCTCCAGTATAAACGTGCTGTATAATGAACACACACTCCTACACAAGCTGTCAGAAATCACAAGACATGCTGCTTCCTCTCCTGCTCCGATGAGAATTTACTTGCTAGTTGCTATAAGTGGGAAGCGCTTTTTACAACCCATTAGAAAACTGACTAGAAAATGCTTGTGAATGCTTCAAAGTTATATTGCCAAAGCTAAACTGGATTCCTGACATAACTGCACAAGAAGAAGGTGAAGAAGTGAGAATAGTTGGAAAGGTTATAACTAGTACGACTTTCATTGAAATGTTGAATAATAATGTATTAAACAGTGGAATATTAAGTTTTGTTTGTTTAAAAAAAACATAGTATAGCATGTCAAAAAGTCATGATATAACAATTGTCAAAAAAAAGTGATAAAAATCATAGTATAAATGTGCTGAAAAAAAGTGAATAGTCATACCAACTCATAACAGTAGGTTTAATAAAGTGATTAGAAAAAAAGTTAAAAAAAAGTGCATAGCATGTTAAAAATAGTAATGTTGCATGTCTGAAAATAATCATAAAAATGTCATAGTATAGTATGTTGAATGAAATAAGTCATGTATAGTATGTCAAACAAGTAATAGTCATGGCATTATGTGTTGTAAAAATCAATAGTATGTTGAATAAAGTGATAAAAAGGTCACAGTAATAAAGTCATAGTATGTTGAAAAGTGATAAAATTATTTTTATATATTATTTCTTTCTTTATTCTATAGTATTAATCCACCATACCAACTGACAAAAGTAGTTTGAAAACAGTCATAGTATGTCGAAAATCATGAAAAAGTCATAGTGTAGCATGTCAAAAATGGTCATAGTATTGCATGTCTGAAAAAAGTGATAAGTCAGTCATAAACCTTACAATAACCTGGCTGCATAAGTGTGCACACCGTCATATAACTGGGGATGTGGCTGTGTTCAGAATTAACCAATCACATTCAAACTCATGGTAAATAGAAGTCATTACACACCTGCCATCATTTAAAGTGACTGATTAATCAAATAAAGTTCCAGCAGGAGTTTTTTAGTTGCATCTCGGAGCAAAAGCCACGGTCCGCAGAGAGCTTCCAAACCATCAGAGGGATGTCATTGTTGAAAGATAAAGCATTAAATATACCATGAAACACAGTGAAGACAGTCATCATCAAGTGGAGAAAATATGGCACAACAGAGACATTACCAAGAACTGGACATCCCTCCAAAATTGATGAAAAGACGAGAAGAAAAGTGCTCAGGGAGGCTTCCATAAGGCCTACGGCGACATTAAAAGGAGCTGCAGGAACTTCTGGCAAGTACTGGCTGTGTGCTGCATGTGACAACAATTGCCGTATTCTTCATTTGAATGGGCTTTGGGGTAGGGGAGTGGGCGAGACGGAAGCCTTTTCTTACAAAGAAAAATCAGAACCAGCTTTATTCGCCAGGTATGAGGACACATACGGTTGGAGCAAGCCTCCGGGCAGCAGCTATGGAACAGCGCCACCACACGCAAAAACAACACTGCACATCACCCAAAGAACGCCATCCCCACAGTGAAGCAGGGTGGTGGCAGCATCATGCTTAAGGGCTGTTTGTTTTTGTTTTTTTCCAGCTGGAACTGGAACTTAGTCAGGTTGGAGGGAATTATGAACAGTTCCAAATACCAGGCAATTTTGGCACAAAACCTTCTGGCTTCCGTTCATCTTCAGAAAGCTGAAGAGGAAGTTCACCTTTCAGCATGACAACAACCCAAAGCACACATCCAAATCCACAAAAGCATGGCTTCACCAAAAGATTAACAATTTGGAATGGCCCAGCCAGAGCCCAGACCTGAATCCACTTGAACATCTGTGGGGTGACCTTAAGAGAGCTGTGCACAGATGTCCTCGCAATATGACACATTTGGAGCACTTTTGCAAAGAGTGGGCGAATCTTGCCATATTGTCAATATGTGGCATGCTAATAGACTCCTACCCAAAAAGACTGAGTGCTGTAATAAAACCAAAAGGTGCTTCAACAAAGCCACACGTGTGGTTTGTACAGAATAAGCAATTAAAATCCATCCAGTTCAAAAAAATCAATAAAAAGTTTATATAAAAACGTCATGTTGAGTTGATTCATGTTCAGCTGCAAGGCCGGCGTTTCCCAGCATGCTCTGGGTCCGCCTGGGTCTTGCAGTCGGTGAAAAGCAACTGCACTGCCTGCGTCTCAGACCCGCGGCCGCCTTGATCTTGGGAGATTATCGTTGCCTACGTGTGCATGACGTCAGAGCAGGTGGGGATCATAGCCAGTTGGTCGGAATCAAGTCGGACACAAATCTAACCGGCACGCAACGGGCGGCGATCGCTGCCTGTAAAACTCAGCGTTAGAAAGTAGTCCCAAATCAATATCTGCCTAGGAAATGGTGTTGCACCGACTAAAACAATGATGCACTGAGACTAAAAATGCATTGGCCTGCCTACCTACAGCTAGGGGAGACCGTGATAAGCCCTAGTTCAACAAACGGTGGCGTGTTCCTTTAAAAAAAAACATCTGTAAAATTAAAACTTTATTTCTCTCAGTCTACGGTAGGCTAAAAAAGTCATGGTATAACATGTTGGAAAAGTCAACAGTTGTATGTCCAATTAAATGATAAAAACATAGTATAGTATGTTGGAAAAAGTGATAAAAAATGTATAGTAAGTTGAAAAAAAAATTTCATTATATAGCATTAGTAGATTTTCTAATAGCTGAAAGTTTTGTGAATAGTTTCTAGTTTGAATAAAGTCTGTAGGTGAAAGCATGTGGGAGAAGAAGCATTTAGAAGTGGAAGAAGCCTGAAGAGGATTTAAAGATTGCTCCATTGACCTTCAATGTAAAATCCAAGCACACACGTCCTTAAAGAGCTGACCATTTTGATATTTGAATGGTTTTTGTAGCTGATAGTATGCAGAAGTAGTAGGCGACCAAAGATGGTACGGGGGGAAAAAAAAATAAAAAAAAATATTCAGATAATACTGTGAATGCTTATGTAGAGAAGTCTCTTCTGAGGGTTCTTCTGAGGTTTCAGGAAAAAAGTATCAAAGAGAAAACACTGGCTCGAGACAGCTTTTTGACAAAAACCCACAGCTAGCTCTTTCAGTTATTGCTGCTATTGGCAGTTCAGTGGCTCAGCGGGTGGACCCGACTTTGGTTCCGTCTCTTCTGCCTGGTGTTTGAATCCTGTGATGATTTGACCAAAAATATGCAAAGTCCTAAATTGCTCCTATGGAGGAAACTGAGGAGGAATGCTGTGACTGCAGCCTTCACAGTGCACTGTAGTACAGTAGGAGCCTGTGAATCTTAAAAAGCACACTAACAAATGGTTAAGGATCGTGGTTCATGATGCTCATGATCCCCAGTTCAAATCACAGAATATCAAGTATATTCTAAACAGAAATGTTAATGCATCCTTCTCTGCTCCTGTGTGTTTTGAACTTCCCCACGAGACTAAATCATAATTAGACAGGAAGCCCAAGTGAATCATTAGGTTGAACTGCAAGTAACTGTGTGTGTGACGAGGCCAGATAGTAATGCATCAGCCGCTCGAACTGCTGATGCATTACTCAAACACTGCAATTTCTGTAATGACTAAAAGACACTTGATAGGCAACTTGCCGAACAACACTAAGGATTCAACAATCACCACAGCTGAATCAACATCTCAGTCACTATACACCCAAACACGAGCAATGCAGTGCTATTGTATAGTAAAGTATCCTCCATCCACTGTATGTTGGGCCAGTACAGACGTTAGTTAAACTTATCCTTGATATTTATTTAAAACCTATATACAGTGTCTATATGCCACTGAAAACACATTAGGCATTGTCAAGTTAAGTTGAAATTAGGCCTATAAAAATATATAAATTAAATATATAACAATATATAAATAAATGTCTAGTCACAATTTATTAGTTAAACCGCAATTAATTGCTACCATTAGCTAAAGTCCTGACTGTTAATGGTAATTGTTGAATTTATTTAGATAAATTGTAATTATGTAAGTGATTGTTGTTTTTATTGAGGATACATTTTCTACTTTATGTTAAAATATACAATGTTTTATGATTAGAAAGAGGCGTGGTTTACTTCATAGGTTGTGTTATTACATTATCTGGATCACATGTGGTACAAATATCCATGATCCCTGGAAAATAATTCTTTAGTTCAATGTTGAAAGTACAGATTTGTGCAGGATCAAGCAGGTCCCCAGACGTTAGAGTACCTCCCACATCGGTTATAATAAAAAAAATATGTGAGCCAGGTCTTGAACTTTGTTGCTTGGTGAGAGCAAAAAAAATAAAAATAAACACTTTAGATACGTAATTTTAAGATCTTTACAGCAGCGTCTCACTGGAGGTTCTTCAAATCTTAATGGTCTCTCTGGTCCCCGGGATAGAGCCTGTGTAACATATCTATTACTGATTCAATTTATGAAGAGAGGTTGCATTTCTTAATACATTATAAAAATAAAACTCCCTCTGATATGATATAATCTGCTTAGTTGGTTGATTGACTGGTTTATTGGTGTATTGACAGTGTGTGAGAGTAACAGTACCTGTATTTCTCCACAAACCGAGCCTCCAGGCACCAGCAGGGGTCTAGGTGTAGACCTCCCCTCACTGTCCACAGAGGGCGCCCTCTCACTGCCCCAGGAGCGGGAGCGCTGCATCATGACCTGACGCTGAGCCCTGAGTCCTTTGGGGCTGTTGCTCAACCTTTGTCCTCGACTACCCACTCCATCCCTACTGCTCCTGCTGTCCCTGGCCAGCTCAGGTGGGCTTTCTTGGACAGAGGGTTCCCTCAGGGACAGGGTCTGGAGCAGACTCCTGGGGGTGTCGTACCACACTCGGGGCAGGCTGGGAAATTGATACTCCTCACTGTGCATTGGGGATGCACGAGAGCTAGATCTGGAGGCACAAGGGCAGGGGGAGGTAGCAGAACTGTGCTCTGGGGTAAGTGTGGACTGAAAAGGAGGAGGAGGAGTAGGGGGCTGAATGGCAGGAGGTGTGGAAGGAGGATGAGGTGGAGCAGGGAGGCTGGCCACGGAGCCAAACTCTCCCTCCCCTCCCTGGCTGGCCATGTCCAGACTTCCTGTATATGAGGAGACGCTTCCTGAGTATGATGACTGACTGCCTGTCACTATCCCGATCCCACTGTCTAATGAGCTCTGCCGCCCGCTGTCATGGAGACATCGAGGATGGAGCTGGGCAGAGGATGGTCGCATCACAGCAGCATAAAGCCGGTCATCTGAACTGGTCAAAACATTTAGCGTGGAGGAGCTTGACAACGTCTCTTTGGAGAGGTGCGGTCTAGATAACGGCTCCACCCCAAATGGAAGTCTGCTTCCATAGCTCGCATCAGACTGACTGGAGGAGGAGCTGGAGATGCTGCTGTGGTCATCCCCCGCAACAGATGTGCTGCAGCTGTAGGTGGAAGCTAAGAGGGGGAGAAAGTTATCAGATGCCGATGAAGTCATTTATAAACCTACACACACACACACACACACACACACACACACACACACACACACAGATTCATTCATCCCTACACACCAACTCCAAAGTTAAACTGCTAAACACAGAACTTTAATATAGAAAATCGTTAATTTGGCTCTGGATAGTAAATATTATGACCCTTTGAAATTAGTTTTCGGTTAACTGTTCTCATTAGCTACGCTTTAAGTATTTTGCAGACTTTTCTATGCAGTGAAGTTGTTTTTCTCCAAACTCTCTAAACTTTAGAGTTAGTCAGCAAAAATGAATCACAGGACCTCTGACTGTGAACTTCACATTTCTGACACACACACACACACACAACCAGATTAGCAATCCGGGCACCTTATGTTACATAGTTTACACACACACACACATTGGCCCGAAACACACACACACACACACACAAAACTTTCCCTGCATCAATATTAATATAGACCAGTGATTAAGCCTTTGTTTGGACAGAAGCATGCAATGCTGAGTCAGAGGTACGTCATGACAACCCGCATCTAAAGGTCCTAAGATGATGCATCACAGACTGCTCATGAGTGACACACTGATTATACAGCCGAAGGTGAAGTTACCATTATAACGTACCTGTGCTGCTTGCCAGGCTGCAATGAGATAACCTACTGAGTCTTCTCTCCAGCTCTGATGCCTCCTGGCTGATTCGTTCCTCTGCTGACACTGGGTCAGCATTGGGATCTGCTGTTTAAATACAGTACAGACAGACACAAAATGAGCACAAACACACAAGATCTTCAGAGCAAGAAAGCTAAGAGAATGAAGACCAGACCCACCTGAGCAGAGCTGACATTAACAATGACAACACTTATCTGCTATCCTCTTTTCAAACACAAACCAACTCCTGTCCAAATTGCTTACCTCGTCACATTTTAAAGTAAAAGTTTCAACAGTAAAGCTCAGAAGTGAACTATCAGCAGTTTGAGGATAAATAATCTTTGTCATACTCTAAATAAAAAATGTGACTTTGACTAGTGCAAATAGTCTTTGGAGGGAATGAATCCACTGAAATACAGAGCTCACAAAACTAGGCCAGAAAACCCTTCTATATTAAAACAAATGGGAAAAATTAAGGGAGAAGTTGTTAGAGTGCTACTGTATGCATCAGCCTCCTCTTTAAGATGTCTGCCGCGTGTGTGAGTGTGTCTCCAACTATTATACCCGCTTGTAAATTTAACATCTCCTAGGAGGTCATAGGCGCCTCAACTATCTGTTGGAACAGCAATTTAGTGTAAAACCCTGCCAATTACACACTTAATGCCTGCTATATATACATTGTGTGTGTGTGTGTGTGTGTGTGTGTGTGTGTGTGTGTCCGTTGCCGTGGATCAGGGTGTTTGTGTGTATAGGTGTCAACAACCTAACTCCTGGATCTCCGCCTCGGGACCGCAGTAGCTAATGCTAACATGCAGATGCCAGTTTCTTCACTATGCTATGCGAGGTGTCAGTTAACGTTTGCTAACGTAGCTGGTCTATGCTAATTATAGCTGCTTAACAGCACTGGATGCGTTAGGGTTACAGTGGGCCTCACACTGGCACAGGTTGCCTCACACTAGAATAAATGTTGTTGCAGTAATTGTATAATAACCCTGACTTTGCAACATGTGCAAGAGACAAAAAAAATGACCAAAGGCAACCTATGTTGTATATTTTTGGTTTTGTATTTACATTAGAGAAATCTCCAATTGTAATCAATGACAGGGAGTGTGTTGCTTACTTGCATGTCAGTGGTGTCAAAAACTGTCACCTTTGAGCCCTCTCGTTGCTCCAACTGCTGTCAGAACCATAGACTTAATATTAAATGTTCCAAACCATGGACTGTTATTAATTAACAATTTTGCAATCAATGCTCAAAACATGGGAAACAGCAGATATTTTGTTTGAGAGATGTCGATGTCTGGAGATCGTTTGTCATATTACTCCTATCCCGGCCTCAATAGTCAGGCGTTTCTTTAACCACATTGTTGACTGTATTCCTATTTTATGCTTGTGTTTTACTATGATTTACTGGGATTTATTGTGCTTTGTATTATCGATGTTATAATGCGTTTATATTTATTTATTTGGCCTGTGAAGCACATTCACGATCCTCTGACCGGTTAAGTCATTGCCCCTCTACAGTTTTAGAATACTGATAGTTTAATGATCTGGCAGAAACTGAGCCGCAACAGGCTATCCAGACGTCTCTGGTCCACCCTGACCATGCCGCTGGGCGAACTCTAGCAGCACGAAATACAACAAACTCCTTTCCCCTTAGTGCTGAAATCATCTGAGAGGGAACACTGACATGTAAAATATACTGTGAAAATTGTGGTTTTGGCTGCTGGCTAATGTTAGCATGCTTGCTCGCTAACCAGTCAGTTAACACTACAAATAGAATCTAGGCTATGTGGGAAACACTGTGGCTATATAGTATGCCATGACATGAATAAGTGTTACTAAACAACATACAACTTTAATAGATTAACTTGTCTGTGAACAGAAACACTTTAAATCGGCAATGGTGGTTAA
The DNA here is from genome assembly GCA_013375575.1 of Percina caprodes. Classification (NCBI taxonomy): domain Eukaryota; kingdom Metazoa; phylum Chordata; class Actinopteri; order Perciformes; family Percidae; genus Percina; species Percina caprodes. Next base: position 2,039,713 of record JABXJD010000072.1, on the reverse strand, counting down.
TAATGAAGATAACTCCCATGATCCCACGCTATTCGTCATCAAAAGTCCGTGTTTACATCTATGGTTTAGATTAAGAGACCCCTAGCAGCAAATATTGTAGGTTGAAGCTAAAGTAACAATATCACAATGTGAAAATACCCCATTATAAGAAAGTCATTCATTTAAAATCTACTTAAGTACAGATGTGTGAGCAATCAAAGTATCAAAAAGTGAACATGCTCATGAGGCAGCAGAATGCCCTGTTAGTGTAATATTATCATGTCATGTGAGAATGTTGTTTAGAGGTACCAACATGCCTCCTAAAGCCTTGATCGTACTGTTAAGAAGGATCTGGTTCACAGTGAGTCATTGATGTGAATAAAAACACACTCGAGTCCTTCTGCAGAACAAGACTGGAAGATGAGAACTCCCTTATAGATTATTCTACTGAGACCGTCAGGCAGGAAAGTTAAAATATATCAGTATTATGGAAATTAATTGGAAAATTGGGTCCAGGTCAATATTATACTTTTAAATGATAACTGACTATGCAAAACGTGCAGTTTGATTTTGGCAGTAGCTAAAATTGACGGTCAAAGGAGTTACTTTAGACTTCTCTCCTTGTTTGCATAAATTCTCCATCTATTTCCCCTAAAGCATTAACAAAGTTAAAAAGGCGTATGTCCAAATCCAGCGTACCACAGGGTGGTGGGCTCGTCTCTGGGTCTACTCAGAGGTATTGTAGATATGTCAGATCCTTGGTATGTGCTCTGTATAACTTTTCTTTTTCCAACTGTCACTGAACTCTGTTGACATATTTGTTGTCTCAGGAATTCCTGTGGCGGTAACAGTACTTTACAATAGCGCACATGTCACACACACACAAAGGCATGACCCCTTAATCCATGCAGTGACCCTTGGGGCTTTAAGCATGTGGTGTTTCCATTTGCATGGCGCCTGACAAATGCTAAACATGAACACTAAACAGGCTGTAAACCTTTATAATGGAAGTCACAGAGTTACATACCACTGGGATTGATTGTTTCAGCTCAGAACAGTGGGGCCAGTGTTTGCAGGCATGGTGTGTATGTATTTTCTACGTGCGTGCGTTTGTGTGTGCGTGCGTGCATGCTGACCTGGCAGGACAGGGCGCAGGCCATGAGGGGTCCTGCTGGGGGTGATGCCTGTGACGATGCAGTCAAACAGCAAACTGATCCGCTCTCCTTCTGAACAGGACAAGAAGAAAACACCAGCCCCTGGAAGATGGAGAACACGGACAGCACCAACAATGAGAGACATGCCTGTATGATGGATGTAATGTAAAAAAATTATACAGTAGTATGAAAGTAACGAAACAGTAGTAATATGTAAGGAAAGTCACATTTCTGAGCAAGGCCACACAATATTCAGTGATTTACAGAAGGATGTTTTAAGCGGAGGGCTGGTGTTTGCAGCAGCACCCACCCTTTCTTCTGAAGGTTACGTAAAATGTCTCAATTCATTCCCCACTGTCCTATCAAGCCCACACACAGGTGGGAGTCTGAAAACACAAGGCAAGCAAAAAGAAAATCATGAAAACGTCAAAATGTCACATTGCCGAGATACTGAAAAAACTGACAAAGTAAGCCCTTAGTCAGGGGTTGGGTGAAAAAATATATTTTTCTTATGGAACCGAGTTGGCAGATACTATTAGAAAAGTTTCTTTGCTTTGAAGGATGACACAACAAAATGTAATACTTGGCTGAAGGTAAAGTATATTCTGTATATCTATCAAACTGTTATATTTTACTTACTCCTATTTGTTTAATGTTATTACAATGTGGTTTCAGAGCACCATTTAGTTCCAAAAGCTGAATCACCACTGGAAATTAACTGTAATGGAAACCTGTTATGTATTTTATAGTTAATTACCATTAATTACCTCACCAGATCAGTCACACTTCCACAACGGGAAAAGTTGCACTATGAAAATACCGTCACGGACAGTATCATTGTAAAATGTTTCAGCTGAGATTATGCTTTATTAAAAGCCAGGACTTCACGTTGACTTTACTTTAGCCTAACTACTAAAAAGAAAAAACAAAATCAAAAGATATTCTAATTTTAACTCCAACTGTATCTGAACTGATTGAGGGATGTTTTAGAAGTTGACATAGCCCTAGCCATATACAATCCCAGTCACAGATACAGGGGTTGAACAAAATAATAGAAACCCATTACAATCTGGTGCAATCCTTGACATTAGTCAAACAATAAATACCACCTTTATGAATCCACAGTTTTAAGTCAGTGTAAGCTACAAGGTTACAAACCATGTGGAAGCCTTGTTGTAGCCCTTCAGACAAAAAGAAGGGCTACAGCCTTGGAAGTGAACACTTAATGGATTATGGTTTAAAAAAATACTATTGACATTTCTTAGGCTGTGGTTTGGATTGCATTTAATTCTAAGGCCTTTACTAAACAAGCTGAGCCTTGGGAGTGAACCAAAACAAAGTAAAATTGTGGGATGGAATACAAAACAATGATCTGAAGATGCTTAAAAGCTCAGTAGAGCCAGGGAGAACTGCAGACATATAGCACCAGATATGAAGAAAAAAATAAAATTGATTATAGACACTTTTAGGTCTACAGGGCATGATTGTGGGTATACAATCTTCTGATCTAGATGAATATGGATAACTAATAACTATGACACCAAGGCAAAATTGCTGCAGGATACTCTGACATTATGTCAGGATAACCCCTTAAGATATATCACCTAGTTGTTGAGGTCAGACGTGCGTCAACATATACTGTACTACAATATGAGGTGTAGGTGTGTTTTTCCGCTGAGGGTTATGGAAAGATTGCTGACATAGCATGTCATTTTAAAATTCTTTTATCTAGATCACAAGACTTGACGGAACATCTAACCTCTGCAGAGGAAACCGTGTGTGTGTGTGGTCTAAGCAGGAATGGTTGTGGACCTGATAAGCCAGAAAAATTCCATCTAGCTAGCTAAGACACTGCTCTGCTCCAAACATAATCGATTACAGAACACCATGGCCTCATTATCTGGAGTACTGATCTCCCTATCTACTGATTCACAGTGCTATATTGTGTACATATGGTGGTACAACCAAAGGCACACATCTAACGGGCCGCCATGAAGACCCCAGCTCAACTGATTAATGTCTAGTAAAGGCTTTGCACAGCACAACTGTCCACTGTCCCACAGGAGTGGTTAGTTGGCTGTCAGGCAGTGTGTGTGTGTGTGTGTGTCTCCATGGCAGTAGAAAGGCTTGTCAATGCGGTATATGTCTTCTCCTCTGCAGCCAGAAATCTTATCGTCCGAGGCACAGCTGACTTTCAAAGTGCAGCTGCAGCAAAGAGCCCTTTGGCAGTCGAGGGTAAAATATTTTTCTATACACAGCAGCATTAGATGACCGAGGGACCCCCTTACTCATTTGCTCAAGCGAAAAGGCCTCAAGGGAAATTAGGGAGCAGAGGGTAAAGGAGTGATTTTATCAGATGTTGGATTAAAGTACAGTGCTCACAATGTGCTACCTATTATTAACCAGTAATTGTTCTGCACCATTTGCACAGATCATGACCTGATGGTCTGATATAGGTCCTGGTATTTTGTACTTTTCAAACATACCAATGCACTGTGTTACTGAAGAGTTTCTTGTGCTCTCCCATGCTCCAAGATTTTCTTTGCAGCACATCCGTGTGTTTCTATGTATTTTAAATGTTTCTGCATGATTTACAAGTACCCAAATTATATTGTGGTATTTGCACACAGTAGCTGACTCCAGGATAGACTTTACAATGCTAATACAGCATATTAGCCTTGTTACACTGCGGTTGCTTTGAGATAAGTGCACATAAACACTCAAAACATAACAATTAGCAGACAAGAAAGCATGCAATTACCCCAAATGTCTTCTTTGGGTGAAACCAGATAAAACAACATAATATCACTGCTGAGCACTGGTATGTCTCACATGTACTCACCAAATACAAATAAACATGTACACACTGTAAACCAACACTCGGCTTTACCTTGCACTCATGCAAGGAATGTGACTTGCCGATTTGACTCTCACATCTTTCTCCTTCTGTCACTTTGTTTCTGCACCCACGCCAAGAGGGCCTCTCTCTGCTTCCCCAGTGGCTTCTGGGTAATATTTACGTAAAGTGAAGGAGAAAACTGATTAGTTGTCCAACCAGCAGGCGCTACGTGATTGGCTGAGTGACCACTACAGGGGAGGCTGGTATTTATAGACATTGCCCATTAGAACACTGAAACCTGAGCCCTCATGGTTATTCCTGTAGGAGCCATGAGACCATTTGCGCGCACACACGCGCACGTACACACACTAAAACAAAATGTCAGCAAGTAGATCGTTTACACTATACAGGAGCAGTAGTAAAAAAAATATTTTCAGGTATCTTAATAAAATCAGGAACACAGCAGTTCTTGCCAAGTGTCCTTACAATAAATACGATCTCATTTAACTTGTCTTACTGTCCATGTGACACACACGGACGCCGAGATAAATGGGACATTCAGACAATACCTAAACCCTGGCAAACACACCACATTATTTGGTGGGCAGGCGTACAGAGTGGTGGGTTCATACATAGAAAGTCATTTCTTATGTGGATAATGTTACTCTATAAAACGCCTGGAATAAATCACAGGTTTTTATGTGAGTCTGTTAGTGTTAAATGACAGATCTATCAATCTGTACGCACTAGAGAGAAATGAAACCAAATTTATTTATCTAAGGGAAGCACTTTCAAAAGTGCAATTTAGCTAGACATCGATGCTGCAGTGGTTGTTTATCACATGGACTAAGTTACTGGTCCAGTGAGCTCTTGGTTGGTTTGACTTTAAAGTTCACTCACTCACACACTAAACATCAGTCTTCAATGGTTGAATGCATTCTTATGGATTTTGTGACAGCATACCGCCCCATGACTCTTTTGGTATATTATAATTCCAAGATGAAACCATCAGAAGGTCGGTGCCATCTGCTATTTCAGCACCACAGATAGCCCCATGTATTTCTCAATGCACAGCACAGTAAGATAATTGATATTTCAGAGCCATGGTTGGGCCATAGCGTCTAACTTGCATAAACCTCAGTCAGATTGGGGATCAGTGAGTCAGGCAGACTAGACATATTCATCTAAACAAACCCTCTGCCCCAGCCATCGCTCTGTTATTAGGAGATGAAGATGGAAGGATGGAGGGTTAACAAGGGGCATGCATTTTGGTCATTTTGCTAACAAGGGGAGTGGCATCTTCCCCTTAAATCTTCTACTGGTTGAGGGTACCTTTTAGGTGTAATCTTCAATTCATACAGGAAAAACTTGAATTTCATTCTTCACGAAGTAGAAAATATTTATTTTTTGCCTTTGTTCAGCTTGTTGTTGCATTTCCATTTGTCTGCTTTGCAAGACATATACAAAACCTATATATTGTACAAAAAAAAATGCAGTGGTGCATCCAGTGATAGATTGAATATTGGTGTAAAATGGGAACATAGAAAGAAGCTCTTTGTTTCTGAGGGACAGACATCTTACATTGCCGTTGACTTTTTCCCTCATTAAGCTCTACTTTAGCTCTGGCAGAAATTACCCTGACTGTTCAGTCAGTTACCCACAAATAAGACAGAGCCAGGGATGTGAGGTACTATACATTGCCCACAGCTGTTATTCAGCTATTAGTGTTAAAGTGTTGCCCTTTTTGGCTGCATGCCACAGTGTCTAAATTCACAGTAGTACACAGTAGTAAACCTTTGTCTGTCCATGAGTTACTCACAGTAGCCGCAGCGAGTCCCCCCCTCGAACACAAAGCCATTTGGCACCGCACCATATCGACGCAACGCCGACAACTTCCAGTGGCCAATGACGACAGGAGGGACGCCTCTGGTAAGTACCAATAGGTTGTTGCACAGATGGAGGGAGGCGGGGCCACATTCCAGTTTGGTACCTGGCTCAACATTTACGCTGAACCTGTGGACTGAAGGAGAAAGAGAGAGTTGAGAAGAAAAGATTTACACACACAGAGGGTGAACATAAAAACAAAATAACAGGGCATATCTCACACACAAAAGCACATGGACACTCGTGCACAGTGTAACAATGACTGCGGTAATGATTAAGCAGTTCTTTAAGCTCTGCTGGCTGCAATTTGTCATTGCTCACATTGTACAGCTGGCACTTTCTCTGTGCCAAGGTGTGTCGTTTCCAACACATACTGTTTTGTGTCACATACAGTATGCACACACATTATGTCTATGTACAGTATGTGCCCATACAGTACGACACAAATAGTGGGGCTTTTTAAGTTATAGTTGCAGAAAAAACATGAATTAGTACAAAATAAATACATAAAAATATTTAGAAAGCACTTGAAAAATGGTTTAATGTGGTTCACTTTTCTTCACCTTCAACAGACTTCTAAACAGGCTGAAGGGCTCTCTGCCTGAGCACCTCTGGGTGCAGTCTGGCTTGCAGGGAGCTAAACATTCAAAGATGCAGCTGAGGGCATCATCGTGCTGGTGTGTTGGTTTGCCAATCTCAAGCAGGTGTTTTTCTAGCATAATGAAATTATGTTAAACCAAAGGCTGCCTTGAAGGTAGAGAACCCGGGATGCTTTAGAAAATGTTAACAGGAATGTAAAGTAGTCACAATTTGCAAGAAGGGTAAGTTTGAGGTGAAATGGTTTCCATATTTGGCTAGCAGGATTGGGGATAAACTGCAGGCATGATAACTTTTGTTGGGTAAAGAGAGCTGTAGTGATCTAAGAGAGTATACAAAGATAATTATGCATACGTTTAGAACTAATCTCAGCCACAGAGAGCAAAGCTACAAATCCTGTTGAAATAGTTAAATTGTGATTCTTGTGAGCAGTGGGTTTTGCATTGTAAAATAAAATATTTAATGTGCTGTGGATTTTATTTTAACTGTCAGAAGACAGGAAAGAACAGAGTTGCGTTTATTGAGCTGGAAAATGTTCTCCGACATGCATCTGCAAAACCGCAGTTTCAAAGAGACGAAATTATGTGACATTCACATAGTGACGCAAGAACAGAATGCTTGTGGATAATGATTATGGATTGGATGGAGCCTCAAATATCCTGCAGGTGATATTTTGGAAAGGGGAAGAAAAATTACCTGTTCAGAAAAATGTGAATACTGACAGTACTGCACAAAATGTCTTATGTCTTATTTAGCACAGCCTGGCCGGAGAGTACAGTTAGAAATCAGGCTGGATTTATTTGATGTACAGTATGTTAACCGCAAAAGAAAGTTTGGGCAGAGGTAAAAAAGTAATTTCTGAGAGGTCCAAGTTAGAATTCTTAGATTTACTACTGTAAAATTATAAACAGAAGCCAGAGTTTTTAGCAATTGATGAAATGCTTGTGGTTTAATACTTCTTTGAGCCGGTTTGGCTGGAACTGTGTTAAGAGAGTAGGTGGATGACATCAAATGAACGGGTGGCCTGAACTTAGCAGGGTGATAAGCACTAGAAAAACTCTGGACTTTTTTAGTCTTCTTACAAACATGTTATTGTGTAGAGGATGCTTCTAAAGCCTAACTAGAGGATGGGCAACAATAAAAAGGACCCTTCAGGTGTAGCATTTCTTTAAAAAAAAAAAAAATGTTGCTTCTGACCATATTACCCTTAGAATAATACGTAAATCTCAAAAGTTGTCGCAACTCTATCAAGCACAGTTTACGTATATTTATGTAAAGGGTATTCAGTGTCCTTTGTCATTCTCCTTTACCACTTTTCACATGAGAAAAAAAAAAAGTTGTGAAGTTGAGATAGCAGATTTTGCAGCTAGAAAGTGACCACAGTGATGAAGGACAGATTGTATCCGTCTGTGTAATTCCACTTGTCATCTCTTTGATCCCTCGAGCAAGTAACTTCTAGTTCAGTTTTTTTTTTGCCAAATTTATACTGACAGTTACATGTCCATACCTTGTGGCCAACCAAATCACAAAGGATTTGGGATATTCTTACTGTGGATCAACCACATTCAGGCTTTACTCTTTTAAAACATATTCAGTTTCTGAATCAGTCACTTCTTGAAAACAAAAACCTCGCTCTAAAAGACGGTAGCAAATACTGCTTATCCACAAAAACCACTTCACTTTTCTTCAGCTTTTTAAGAAACTCTGAGATCATTGCTTCTTCTGCTACTTAAAACAAACACAAAAACTAACCAAATATAAAACTAGCTGAATTTCTTGATGTGTGGAAACCAACTGCAGCTTAGTAAACTTTCTTCCTGCTTCGGTACATGAATCATTCACATATCACATCCACATACAGTGTGTACACAAGGTCCAACCACTGACCCTCTCCCAGGCTGTAGCGGACGCGGGCATCCCAGGCCAGCAGGGCGTCTCGGTTGTTGAAGCCCAGGACCAGCGTGTGTGTCAGACAGAGGATGGAGAAGGTGTAGGATACCCCGTCATATCCGGGCCCTGGCTCCACGCCACAGATCCCCTGGGGTGGGGAAGAAAGAAGAAAAAAAAAAAGAAAAAAAAAAAGGAGTAAATTACATTGAGAGTTTAGATTGCATTACTAATATTCTCTTTAATGCTGTGTTCTTTTTATTATCTCAAGGGAAATAGTTGTATCAGCCTGAATCAAAAGAGCTGGGTCTCTCCTGATTGGAGCCAGGTGGATTTGTCAGCTAAACAAGTGTTCCTCTTTGTTAAATGCTGCTTTCCTGTTTTTATCTCAAGTCCTTATCCATCCATGTGGCATTCACATTATTTGTGATATCCCCTTGTACATGTGATAGCAGTAGGAAGCCTGCGGTATGTGATGCAACGACACTCAGGAGCTGTCATAAAGCTGCCACCGGTGTGTTTCAGCTGCACTGAGATCAGAAGCAGCGAGGCTGCCGCAGCTGAACATACCTCCAGAGTTACATTGAGCCTCTCCTTCTGGCTGCGGCCCTTCTCCTTCCCTTTCTTCTTCTCCTTATATACCAGCAGAGACAGACAGTCTAATGCAGACACACAGAGTGAGGGGCTTTAAAGACAGACAGGCTTAAAAGTCAATTCTGTGCTTAATATCAGAACAACAACAGAGTCACATTTTTGTAATCTCTGCTGCGTGTCTTGTCTGTGTTTATGGCACAGCTGTCATAACAAACCCTAAAACAATAAACTGATCCACTGGCACAGCTGATTACACACACACACACACACACACACACACACACACACACACACACACACACACACACACACACACACACACACACACACACACACACACACACACACACACACACACACACACACACACACACACACACACACACACACACACACACACACACACACACACACACACACACACACACACACACAGCTGAGGGGTACAGTGTAGCTGTCCTCAAAGCGTCTCAAGTGAAACTCAGGTCTCTTTTGAAACATGCTGCCTTCCTTTTTTGCCAAGCTTGAAGAGAGAAACCTTTACACCGTGGCAATGTCACAATACTAGCTGGAAACTTTTCAAAAAAAGTTCCCTGAAGTCCAACTGGCACCAAAACCCCTTAAGATTTTATTTAATATCCAGACTCCTAATTTGCAACATACATCACCTATTTGTCTGCACCCTTTAAAAGACGAATTTAGTCAATCAAATTAACTCGATCGATCAATTCAGCGCTTATTCTGCGTGATGTACCCACGTGTTGACGTTGATATGTTGCGCTATGCGCTCCTGTGGCGCACGGCCAAATCATAGGTTGTGAGAAAAGCAGATATTAGTGCTAAATGATGACGATGTATTACCTGATTTTTTTTTTTTTTTGTCGTTTTCAATGGGAATAGTAAAAGGATTGTAAAAATGAAAGCGGGTTGCCACGTACCTGCTACCGGGGAGGGCTTCCGAAGGAGGACGCACCGAGTCTTCCACTGTGGAGAAGTTTGTAAAGAATCAAAATGACAAAGCATATTCCTGTAGTTGACCCTGAAGGATAAAAATACATTTTACAGTTTAAATATATGAGGAATATTGGAGAAAATAACCTTTTTTCCATCTCTGAACTTGACTTGTCCCTCCGCGACAACTGTATCCGTCATCTTCTGACATGGTTCCGAGCAGGTGTGTGTGTGTGTGTGTGTGTGTGTCCACAGAGAGAGGGGGAGGTCACTTTTCAAAATAGCATTTACAGTCCAAGCCCCACCGGCACATTGCTCCCTCTCCCCGAATATCAGACCACCGGGGCGGGGAGAGATCCCCGCCTCCCACCGCGGGGTCCTGCCAAGTTAGTACAGTTGTTACCCGGCGCCAAGTGCTTATTGTTTACAATGTAGCTAATTTGATTAAAAGTGCATAACTCGCGCACCTTTCACTTAACTCATGGAGCTGGCTCTGAGCCGGGGGTTAGACAGGGCTTCATGTTGCCTTAATGCGAATCAGTGGAGCTTCAGCTCGGTCTGCGCAAGGCCAGTTTAATCTGGAAAGGTGGCGCGAGAGTAATACCAATTAAGACATGTAAAACGAGTAAATCAGCTTCAGATCCGCAACAATTAATACATGTTATGAGATTTGTCAAGAAAATAATTATGCCCATGTGTCCAATGAATGAGCACATCCTGAGGGCAAAAGTGGAATACAGCAGTCCTGTTTTACTGCTTCACTGTTGTCTCAAAGGTCTGTTGTGATATAAAGCCTTGCATTGCCCTAAGACACTTGACATAGGACTGGATGTTGTCGGGGTGGCATTACCTCCAGGGCCTCTGTGAATTCCGGGGAAATTATTCCTGGAATAACAGGAGAATGCAATCAGCTGGTGCCAGGGACACTTATCTCAGGTTACTATGTTATCCAAAGAACTGCAGACAGCTGACAATGGCTTAGGCGGGTTTCCTTTTCAAAAATGTCCATATTTAAGTGTAATGCAGGTGTTTGACATACCTAGTTTGTGAAAACAAGCTGTATAATGGCTTCTGTGACTCTGGAGGAGTTTGGTCAAGTCTGAGAAAATAACCCTGATGATGTCATCATGCTGGGTGTTCACAAGGCAGGGAGGGCCTACTGAAAGACGCTGTTAAATTGCATCTTGGGAATCCTATGTTCCAACTTGAAGATTTAACAAATATAATTATTATTATATATTTCAGCCTCTGCTGCTTTGAGTTTCCCTGTTTGCAAATCTTCCAACTTTATGGAAATGCAATACTAAATCCTTGAAGGGACATTTTAATTTCCAACATACAGAACCATAAAAGTACTGGTGTTACAAGTATTCTCCTGCATGGGCACAGCAGCCTTCAGCTATAAGCCGGGACGTTCTTTGCTGTGTCCCAATTCTTTGCTACACACTACATCAATTGCTTTAGATGCTGTTTTTGCAGTTAATATAGGCTACAACATGTCAAAGTTATCATTCAAAATCTGAGCTGACAATTAGCTTGTGACATAATGCCTTCACAACTTGACTGATACGATTTCATTATTTTTTCTGGAGGTGTTCCTTGAATTATATGCATATGTTATAAGGCAAAATGTTTGTAATAATAGCTATGGAAATAAGTGGAGTAAAAAGTACAATATTTTCCTCTGAAATGTAATGAAGTGAGAGTACAAAGTAGCATTAAATTAAAAGTAAAGAACAAGTCCCTCAAAATTGCACAGTAACTTGTGTGAACACATTACTTTCCACCCCATGCACAGTACAGTTACAATCAGCCTGTTATCTTCCAACAGCAGCCCTCGGTATACAGTCAGGGAGCAGCTGGTCAGTTGTCACTAAGCCCTTTGCCTCAACTTGAAAGCTAGACAGATGTTCCAGCTGTTGCAGACACAATCAGTGTGGTCAGAGCCACTTAGACGATGTCAGGAGGCCAGGCAGTCTGAAGCAGCTAAACATCAGGCTACTCAAACAAAGGTTGCTTTCCATTTACTCCGGTCTGTCTGTCCTTTGCCCTCACTCTGCTCCAACGGTCTCTTGGCTTTGACCATAGAGGGCAAGTCTGAAGTCTGGTACACTGCCGACCTCATCCTGCTGCCACGGCAATGCAGCTCTAACGCCACACCCTCCCACTTCCTGTCCAGCTCTGAACCCTGGGAGCCCCTTAGGTCTCGGGACCCTCGGCCGGTTTGCTTGCGGTCTTCTGGGATAGTAGCCTCGATTTTGTCCAAATCCAAGGCTTGTTTTGGGACAGAGTGTTTAGAGCGAGATGAAGGTGACTTTGATTTGTGACGCGAGCGAAGAGGAGGCCGTGGTGGAGGAAGAGGAGGAGGAGAAGAAGTAGAAGGATCGATGGGCTTGGAAGAAATTTTGAAACCTCCTCTTCCTCCCCTTTCCCGGTCCCTCCATCTGTTTCTGTCTTTACCTGAGGAAGAAGAGGCTGCTTTAAAAAGAGAGATGACAAAACAGACAGAACAGGAGACAAAAGGAATGACAAATCACCAGCACTGCAAACCATACACATGCCAGCAACACACACACACACACACACACACACAGAAAACACAACATACAAGCCAAGTGTTCTGCATCTGTTGGCAAAGGTCTGTGGTACAGGAAGATGTAAAATGACAAAACAATAACACCAGATTATGGACTAAAGCTACAGGATATATGTATCCCTTTGTACGTGAAGAAGAGAGAAATTAAGATTCACATTCTGTCAAAAACATATGAAATATTACAGCCATGCTCCTTCTGTAGCCAAATCAATACATAAAGCAGAATACTCAGAAGACAATTTAACAGAAAGCCAACGACTTAGCTTACAAAATTATAAAAAAATAAATAAAAATGCTTGTATGGATGCCACTCTCGTTGGAACAATGACTGAAATATCTGTTGGATCGATATTGTACCTTCATTTTGACATAACCATCATCCTCCTCAACTCTTATTTGTGTATTGCTAATTAGCATATGCTAGCATGTCAACACTCTAAGCTAAAATAACAACAAAACACTCTAAACTAACTAGAATACACGGTTAACATTGTAACGTTGCTAACACCAGCATGTTAGCAGGCTGTTGTTAGCATTTAGCTCAAACCGTCGCTGTGTGTAAGTAACCTCAGCATGGCTGTAGGGGAATGTAGTCCTACAGGAGATACACTACAGTACAAAGTCGTCCTACTTACCAACTGCAAGTAAAATGACTTGTTACAAGAGTTTAAAAATGGCTTTTTTAAAAGTCTATTTCAGAATTAGCTTTAAAATAGAGGTAGGCTACGAATAAACACCTCAAAGACGCCGTTGACCTCCAGGTGTTTCCACTTATTGCCTGATAGGACCTCTGGCGTAGTTGACTGCCATCTCCATCACTTCTGTGTTAGCGTTGTAGAGACAAGTTAACGTTATATTCTTTGATTTTTAATAAATAAAATGAGTGTGCAGAGCCATAATGATTGTGCCATAAAAGTGCTACTATATAGGCTAGGCATTAGGCATACTACTTTCTTTCTCACTCATATAGTTAAGTAGCCTACAAAATATTTGTGGAAGTGGAAATGGAATTATTTATTTTAAGATGCATTATGATTAAAATAAATAATTCCATTATATATATATATATATATATATATATATATATATATATATATATATATATATATATATATATATATATATATATATATATATATATTAGGCTATACATTTAGAACATGAAAATGTCCTTTCCTACCCTTTCCTGTGTGTTATTCCCCTGTTCCTCTCTGTCACCATTGCATTTGTTCCTTCTCTTACCAGCAGATGGAGCCATTTGAGATGAGAAGCGCTGATGCACTTAAGATGCAATTATTTTGTTGGCCCATGGACAATAGCAATGGTCCTAGTGAATTGAGGCACCAATGCCAATCCTGTATTCATACAACAGCTTCTGCTAACCAGGTTTTCCCATGCAATTACAGCAACAATTAACTCTGCGGGTCCTTCAGCATGAAAACCAGAATCCGACCGAGATTGGTTTTTGTTGAAGAACTCTCAGCACATCCTTGATATTCCAATCATGATTTTCAACAAGATTTTACTAACTTGTGTTTAACCAAATTAATTCCATGGTCTACTTCCATGGTCTACTGGTCTACTTACTCACAGACTAATACATCAAGTCATATATAAATTAAAGTTTTTTGAGTGTCTGAGTGTGTGGAAAGTAAGAGGGAAGAAAGTCGAACAGGCAAATATATGTCTCCCCTCTGTTTCTGTACGGAAATGCTTTGTTTAATTATCCGGCCCATTAAATTGCTGCTGTCAGCACATCTCAGTCCCGTAGGAAACGCAAACACAACTAATAACACTGACACAGATCTAGACGCTCTGTGTTTGTAGGTGAGCGCAAGCATGTATAGTGAAGTGGAGATGAGTATCTATGTGTCTGAGTGAGAGAGAGAGAGAGAGAGAGAGAGAGAGAGAGAGAGAGAGAGGAGGAGGAGGAGGAGGAAGAGGAAGAAACAGAAGCTAGTTTTGTTTGTAGGCTACCAAAGAGCTCAGCATGACAAAGCTTGCCTAACAAGGCATTGAGCAGAGGGGAACCCATGCATAGCTAATAGCCCAGTCCCCCCAAAAGGATTTGTACCCTGAAACAAAAGCCCAGTCCTGCACACACACACACACACACACACACACACACACACACACACACACAAAAGATGCAATAGAGATAGATGGAGAGGAATATTAAGTAAGACAGGATAGAGGTTGTACAGAGGGAAAAAAATAAAGTTCTCTTAGCTGGGCATTTGAACTAGGATAGCTGATGGTCAATTTCAGAATAAGGCATTAAAGGAAAATTCCAGTCAATTTCAATATGTAGCTCTGTTGTTTGTAAATTTGTAGTGCTGTCAGTAGAGTGAAAAATTAAACCAATTGGTGCTGTCTACACCGAGTTATCCTTCTGCTAGAGTTAGAATGCAAAAGCCTTGAACAGGGCAAGTTCTAAACTTGTTTTTAACCACACAACATGTTTGAAATGTCATTACCAGTATCTAGCCATGTGCAGTTACTCCTTCCAAGTTAACACAGTGAATTTGACTGCAGTAGATGTGACAGAAAGGCATACAAGTTGTGTTAATTCAGCCTGTGCACATACCTCTGTTTATTTCCTGTTTTCCAGTGAAGTCAACACTAGTCAAAACACGTCTTTCTGTCTAATCTGCTGCAGTCAAATTCGCTGTGCTCACTCGGAAGGAATCACTGCACACGGGTAGGCACTTGTAATGACATTTTAAACATGTTTAGAAGCTAAAAACAAGTTTAAAACTTGTCCTCTTTATGCCTGCTGGCAGCACCGATTGTTTTCATTTTTTTTTTTTTGCTACTGACAGCACTCCAAATTTACAAACAACAGAGTTACGTATTGAAATTGACTGGAATTTTCCTTTTCCGTCTGATAACCATGACATAAATTAAATATAGCTATTTAGTTCCAGTGGTGGAAAAAGTGAAAGTAGTCATGCAACCGGAAGAAGTCTGTCAGTATTATTTTATTAAATCATATTTATTATTAGTGCTGGAGATTTCAACTACTTTATATACTGTATACTCATTAGAGACAATATCTTTTTTATGTAAAAACTTTAAAGTATTGCAAAGTAACTAATAACTAAAGCTGTCAGATATATTTGATTTTCCTTTGGAACGTAGTGGAGAAAAGAAGAAGGTATAACACAAAATAGGAATGCTGGTTCTGAAGTACAGTTTTCAGGTACTTGAACTTTGCTCTGCGTAAAGTACATTTTCATTTCACCACTGGTTATTCCTATGGTGTTTGACTTTTCAAATCAGCATATGAAGATGCATATAAATACTTAGATGAAAACATGCATGTAACACCTGATAACAGCTCTGTGCCTCCATGCACAGAACACATTATGGGGCGCACACACGCATACACAACACTCATAACAGATGAAGTGAGGACAATAAATTGGATATTATTGAAAGTCCTAGGAAAAGGAAGGAGGCCGCTCACATGAGGCTCTACAGAGAGATCAACCTCTAAAACATTTATTTGATCTATTTACAGACAGTACAGTCAACTGAAAAGAAGAGACAAGAATTGATTTCTGTTGTTGTTGACACAACTGAAGAAACAACATGGCTGCATTGCAGTTCAACAATAACTACAGCAATAATGTAATTTCACAAAGTTGACTATATACAAATTAATACTTGTAACTGATAGATTGTAAAAATGAAAAGGTCATGGGATAACTTAATCACTTCTTGAAAATATAGTACAGGATAAAGTAAGTGAAACCTTTAAATAGTGAAACGGTTTGACTTTTGTCCAGCTTAAACCCTGCAGGGAAAGAGTTCAGAACACTGTTGGATTGCCAGACTGTGGAAAAACAGATGCTGCCGTGTGATGTAGTGCAAAGAGGAAAACTGGGGGATGAAAAACTGGTCATGTACAGTCAGTGCAGACGTTTCTGGATCACTTGGTCAGAGGGCGAGATGGCATGTGTGCGCACTCGCTGCGGTTTTTGTTCGAGAAAGGCCTGAGGTAAAAGAAGGGTGGTGGTAACACAGAGTGTACTGTGCTCGAGTCAGGTCAGCCGTGTCTACATGCAGTGTGCTCAAAAGCATGTAATAAATTGAAAATAATATTAGCTAGTGTTTTTTTTAGCAAATCTATCAATTGTTTTCTCAACCTATGGCAGCTTGAACACCTGTACGAAACAGACATTTTGACATGTTAAAAAAGTAAGGAGAAACAATTTTTAAAATATGGGTAAAGATGTGTGAAGTCCTGTTTGTAATTGGCTAAAGTGCATTGTTAGATTCTGTACACTATGGAGGGTTGGGGGAGGATGAGGGAGTTTGGCACTGGTCATCACCAACTCAAGCTTACATCTACAGAAAAAATCCACGACAAGTCAACTCAAAGTTCACACAGATATAAACCACACAGGGAAATGTCTGGACAAGCCTAATGCATCCATTTTTCCTCTCTTCATGTGTCTGATCTAGTTATTGTTGACTTATAGTCTTTTCTGAGCACAAGGTAGCGCATACACATACATACATATACACACACATACATACATATATGTTTGTATGTATATATATATATATAAATATATATATATATATATATATATATATATATATATATATATATATATATATATATATATATATATATATATATATATATATATATATATATGTGTGTGTGTGTATGTGACACATATACACAGACATACCATTGTTTGACTAAATTAACACTCACTTCTACTATATATGTGATGAAAGCTCAGTCTTTTACATTGTTTACTGTATTTTACACTTCTGGAATTAAATGTTCTGTAGTTTTGGAAAGGGATTTATGAAATAAAGGGAGGAGATCTAGATGCATTCTAGGTCGAGTGTGACCAATGAGGAACTTCAAGCTGACTTTATGGGTCTCCAGTCCCGCTCACAGTCAGGAGAAGGAAGAGGTGAAAGTTCAAAAGTATTTAGAGTTCACACAGGGGAAGTACCTGAGCTCGGCCGATCGTCCTGTGCTTGCTGTTGGGGTCGGGGGTGGGGTTTGCACTGTAGGGCAGAGGGAGTGACGTAGTTGAGGCTGGGGCTGTTAATGTCCCCCTCTCCCACAAGAGTTAGATCAGACAGCGTGTCCTCCTCCAGCATCTGGACCGATTCTCCCCTGCCAGAGTCCTGAAGGTGACCACGCTGGCCACTCTGGGACAGGTGGATGGGGGAGATGGTGCCAGGAAACGGAGGAGGTGGTCGGGCTTTCCTGCCCCCTCCACTCTCAGTTCCCAGTGCAGAGTCCAAGCTCAGGGACTGATAGCTTGAGTTGAGCAAGTGGTTGCCGCCTCCTCCTTCCCTGTCGTTGCTGTTTGCCTTATTGCCCGGGCGACCGCTGCTAGGGAAACTGCCGTTGTTGGGGTTACGGGAATAAGGGGTGGAGCAACTGGGCTCAGGGCCGTAGGGAGGAGGCACAGCCTGGTTGGTTGCCACTGGTGACAGGCGTAGAAAGTCTGGGAGCTGTAGGTCGCTTTTGTTTAGCAGGCCTCGCTGGTCGTCTGCTCGGTTGCTCTGAGCTTTGGATATGAGGTTGAAGAACTCTGCAGGCACAGGCACACACACACACACACACACACACACACACACACACACACACACAAACAAACAAACAAACAAACAGATGTACAGACACACAGGCGCGCACACACACATACACACACACACGTATAAATGAATAATCCCCCATAATAATGTCTTGAAAAACAGTAAAACACATTCATTGTAATTCAGAAAAACATGCAGCAAAGGGTATGTATCAATCAGTTAGACAAGTCAAAGCTACATTCAGTGTGAGCAGAGGTGATTGGGCTACATGTAGCTAGCTTGCTTTGAAAGCATTTGGTGCTGCTTCTGCAATACTGCAGACAGGCAAAAGAGTTAGTGTGATCACAGCAACCAAGCTACAGAAACAAAGGAGAGAGAAAGAGGGAGGTCGTTCAGTCTTTACCTTCAGCTTCGTCTATATTAATCTTTTTCTGTTTTCTTTTCTCCGGAGCCTTATGGAGAGAGACAGAGTGGTTGGGTAAGGGCTGGCTGCTTGTGTCAGGGCTGGGCCCAGTCTTGCCGTTTTCCCCAAGGGGGTGGGCTGAACCGGCTTTCCCTGATGGCCTGTCCTCCCCCTGAAGGCCACAAGGAGAGGGGAGCGGGGCATTAAAGCCCTGGTAAGTCATGATGGCGCAAGTACGGGCACAAGTAATGACAACACGTAGGGACCAGTGCTACTGATGGTGTCCTCACATTAACTAATAGTAAAATGAGAACAATCTAATGGGGAGTGGGGGCACAAGTTTCAATAATGCTGCTTTTCAGAAGAAATAAGTAGGATCAAAATAACTATGATAATTAATTTGTTGGTTTTGTGTAATTGCAATAATCAATATGTAGTAAAACATATATCTATGATAGTTTCTAATTGAAAGACGGGTGGAATGTTCCATTCAGACAACCACAATGCTTAACACTGTATGTACTACGCATCACCAACATGTAGGCTTACACACAACACAACACCACAGGGACCGACTTTCTTCTACTTAAAGCCACACTGCTGTCTCTCAAGTGAGAAAACCTGTTTTTTAAAATCTACCAAGAAAGCATGAATGACCATTACAGATGGTCATGAACCAGGACAAAGCCCCAATAAAAACAAGAAATCCTGCACAGCATTGTGAAGTGCTACTGCCACCACCAACTAAGTTCTTTTCCAGGTGCACAGAGGAGGTCTTTGAGCAAACGCTCTGCGATGCTGGGCTACTATCACCCGGCCACTGCATTTGTTATGGAAGAAAGAGAACCAGCAAACCAGAGAGAAAAGTTGACAATGCATTCGGCCACAGGCAGACCACAATAATGGAACATAAGGAACCTTGAGAGTGTGACAGGGCTCTCGGGCCCCACAGCAACAGAGCACATAAATACAGTCACACACAGGCGGAACGCTTAAAATATTGCAAAACAGATATGGGTGATTGAAGCGAGATAGACACTTAGTAGCGTGACATCATCAAACAGGAAGAGGAGACATTCGGTGGGTTATGGAACATTCCAGGGAAGAAAATGAGAAAATAAGAAGCTGTGGGAGATCTTACTGTTGTCAATTGGTTTCTGCTTGTTGAGGCCGGGACAAGGTTCTTAGAGGTTGCTACTTTCTGTTTGTCTGCTGAATGAAGGAAAGGGAGCATACAGATGGAACATTGAGACAATACATGTACTAGGTTTTTGTTCAGTATGTTGCCAATGAGAGACAGCAGAATACATTTGTATTAACAGCAACTGCATGTGTGTTCTTACCTTTTCCAGGAGTGTTTTCTGCAGTATCTAATACTACTCGCAGCCCGTCCAGGTTGGATATAGGAAGACCTAGATCTAATGGCTCCAACTCCCCACTCTGCATCACACACACACACACACACACACACGTGATATGAGTTTGACATCATCACATACAGTGCCTGTCAGCCCATTTCTTTCAGTCTATCTACAGGCAGCCAGAATGAGAGAGAGAGAGAGAGAGAGAGAGAGAGAGAGAGAGAGAGAGAGAGAGAGAGAGAGAGACACACGACTTACAATACGTGCCACCAAGTCAGCAAGGTGCAGGCCGTATTTGGCCACCACAGGCCTGAGGACCTCAGTCACTGGCTTAGTGGGCTTTGCTTTTAGGCCCACTGAACGGTTAATAGGGACCAGGTCGAGTCTGGAAAAGAAGAGAGAAAACATTTTCTGGAGCTGCAACATAAGTGTTGATCATGGTTTCAAGGCCAGCACGTACACTCAATTGTGCTCCTACAATATCATTGGTGTGAAATGTTTGAATGCTTATGATCACTGCATATTACTGTACCTGAAGAGAGTGCGTTTTTCTAGTCGGAGATCCCGAGAGCACAATGTCATACAGTCTTGGTCTAAAACAAGTGGCTGAGAGAGTGAGACAAAGAAAAAGAGAGAAGTCATCATGAAAGCTGTCCAGCAAGTTGTCTAAACCTTAACCCTCATGTTGTCCTCGGGTCAAATTTGACCCGTTTTCAGTTTTTTTATCACAAAGAAATGGGCCTTCAAAATAAGCACGGAAAATATCAGCATTATAAATATCAAATAACTTTGTTAAGTGGGATCACTAACTTCTAAATAAAGCAACAATTTTATTAATAATAGGTACTTGTAATCATCATTTATTAAAACTGCATTTACCATTTGTTGGCTTAGTCTATCAAACAAGTTTGGCATGTTGCACCTTATAAAGTTGATATGACTTACATATTAACAAAATATTGCCAAAAGTAATGTTGCGGGCCATACATAGAACTGGGAGGAACTACAAAGTCAGGTGTAGTTCTGTGGGTTTATCACTACAAAAAACACACATCCTTGATCTACAGTATTGTGATTATAAAAATATTGATTATTGCTACTTTAAATCTTTTCTTATAGCTTTTTTTGGGTAACAACCAACTCAAACTTTATTGTGTTTTCTTAATTTGGTTTAGTGTGATTTGTTGTGTTTTTTTGACTTTTTTTTTTGGCATTTAGGACAGACCCACATCCACTTGTGTTGTACCTTATCACCTCCGACCAGGAAGAGGTCTATAGCTGCCAGGTTGATGCAGAGCTTTTCACAGAGACCAAGCAGCAGGTCCCTGATAGACACTCCGGCCCTCAGTGGCACAGAGCAACATGAGCCATCGGGCAAGCTTATGTTACACTGCCTCAAGGGGGCGCTGCCCCCTCCACGCTCTGTTGACACTGATACTGCGCCACGGGAAACATCACCCTGAGGGAAGAAAACAGAGACAGACACAGGGAGGGAGAGGAGATAGTGAGAGGAGGGTTAAAAAAAAATAAAAGAGACAATGGAAATGGAGGTTGAGAGGCGGAAAAACAGACATTATTTTACTACTGTCAGTGTTTTTTGTTTGAGTTGCTTTAAAGCAGATAAAGAGAGGAAGAGGGTGAAGATAACAATGCTCCATGCTGAAATGAATGTGTTAATTACTGTCAAACAAATTATATGGTGATGTCTCTTTCCAGACTGACCTCGTTCCTCCCTGACCCTGACGTCCCCAGCTCCAGACTGGCTCCTGAAGACAGAGAACCCTGGGATTCTCTGCGACCATTGCTGCCAGAGAAATCTAAAAAGGAATACACTCATCATTAGCGTCTAGAAGAAAGACAAACAAGGGGATGATTCCAAATCCTTATATCCCCCATAATAAAATATCCCTCCACTTTAAATGTGTTCATTTTCTAAAAACAATATCATTTTGAAGACGTTTAATACTACTGACTGTAGTTAAAGTCAGCCAGCTCTCGTTTCTTCGGGCCTTTTCCAAAGCTCCTGTTGCGAGACCAGGAGAAAAACATGCCTTTCTTCCGGTCTCCTGAATCATCCCGACTGTCCTCATTTAAAGATCTGCCCGACTTGCTCTTTTTGTCCTCCTATAAGATACAAACAAAGTAAATGAAGAGGGGTAGACACAGCTGTGAACACACAGATAGACACTCACCAAAGGATGAATGAAAGCCCAATGGAGAACAGAAATATATGCAGACTAACCAGATGCCACAATTGACCTTTTTCCCAATGTTTCTGTGTATTCTGACAATAATACTGTCATTACTGTGACTAGACACAGCCAAGTGGAAGTGTTTGTGGAGGCTTTGCATTGTTTTACCTTCTTAGGTGTGGAGAGATTGGAGCGGTCGGAGCCTGTGGTGCTGTGTTTGGAGGTGGGGCTGCTGGGGATGTGGTAAGGGTCAGGCAGGGGCCTCCCCTCCACCTCCGCTAGCATGCACTCCTGGTACAGCAGAGACTTAAGGAAACGTGTGTAGCTGTCGAATTTCATCAGGTTGAAGATCTAAAGGCATGAAAATGAAGGAAAGGTGTAATCAGTAGATAAAAAGCAGAAAGCAATGACACCACATAGAAAGGCGGGTGGAAACAAGCAAAACTATAAAGGAGAGGGGGATGAAGGGCAAGAAGAGTTGATGGAAAAACATGGCAAAAGGATTGAAAACAAAGAGGGAAAAATACAGAATGAAAGGAAGAAGGGACAAGGAAGTCAATTTGAGAGGAAGTAAAAGTCTAATATCCCACTGGCAGCCCTTTGACGTTGCTCATGTTCAAAGATGATGCAAATGAATTTGATTTTGTGGAATCCTAAAACCATAAGGTTATAAAAAACAAGTTGTGTCTGTCCTTTTATTTCAGCAAGACAATGCCAAGCTACATTCTGCATGTGTTACAACAGCATGGCTTCGTAGTGAAAGAGTGTGGGTACTAGACTGGCCTGCTTGCACTCCAGACCTGTCTCCCATTGAAAATGTGTGGCTCATTATGAAGCGCAAAATACGATAACAGAGTTCTCGGACTGTTGAGCAACTGAAGTCGTACATGAAGCAAGAATGGGAAAAAATGTCACCTAAAAAGCTTCAACAATAAGTGTCCTCGGTTACAATGCATATTTAGTGTTGTTAAAAGAAAAGGTGATGTAACACAGTGGTAAACATGCCCCTGTCCCGGCTTTTTTGGAACGTGTTTCAATTCAAAATGAGTGAATATTTGTAAAACAACAATAAAGTTGATCAGTTTGAACATTACATAGCTTGTCTTTGTAGTGTATTCAATTAAATATAGGTTAAAAAGGCTTTGCAAATCATTGCTATCTGTTTTTATTTGCATTTTACACAACTTCCCAACTTCATTGGAATTGGGTTTTGCAAATGTGTCTCAAAGTGTGTATGCAGGAGTCCACAGGTGTGCGTAAATCTGACCCAAAATCTTAACAAGCCCAGGGGTATTTTGGAAAAGTTCATCTCCGGCTGTGTGTGTGTGTGTGTGTGTGTGTGTGTGTGTGTGTGTGTGTGTGTGTGTGTGTGTGTGATGTGTAAAATGGTGAGGATATCCTGCTCGCCTTGTGACTCTCATCAGAGTTTGAACATCTGGAAACCCCCACAACATGGGGACTTGTAAGAAGCCATTCACATCCATGATACTAGAAAGCAGGCAAATATGAATAGTTGATCTTATGCTGTGTTTTCAATAGAGGTCTGTTTTGATTCAGTTTTATGAGTAATAATACATGTGTTGTTCAGGGAACACCTCCCCCCCTGTGTTTCCTGTGGTTGCTAATTACCGTGAGATTTCAATAAACAACTTCTTGAATTGGTGATCAACGAATACGCTACCTGCAATTGCTGCTCCTTGAACATGTCAGGTCGGGGGGCGTTGAGTATGTCGTCAGCGAGCTGGGCTTGACTATCTATGTTGACCGGTGTTGTGGCTTTACTGGACAGGAAGCTGTTGTAGATCTCCCTGGCACGCTGAGAGAGCTGGAGAAGGTGAGAGAGTCAGAACGAGTGAGTGGAAGTAGGGGACATGGAGAGTGGAGGAGAGGATGAGGTATGGCTAAAAATACAGCAATAGACACAAAAATAAAAGAAGATGAGGAATAAAGAGAGCTGTTTAAGACGTAACATTTCCCCTCATTACCGGGGTGTAAATGGATGCATATGTGTGATCAAACAATGTCTTGCATGTCTGTTACCTGCTTCTTGTCATTCTCAGGGACGTGGCTGAAGAACTCACAAGCCTGCCAGAAGAGGATATTCTCCTCGCTGAACTCTTTCTTTAGGAACTCCTGAAACACGTGAATTAAATGTGGATCAAAAATAAGCACAATTCCGGCAAACTAATGTACAAAGAAAGCCAGAAGACCCGAAAGACCCAGAAAACCCACCCGACAGAAGCAAATCTCATCAGCTTTTAACTTTGCAACATCAGAAAGGTTTGCTTAAAGTCCCTTTTATCTGTTATGTGATCATGCTGGCCAACACCAGCCAAGTGCTGTTATAGTACCGAGAAGTAGCGGACTCCCACGGGGTCCTGAAGCAGTCTCTCGAAGCAGACAGCCCAGCTGGCCACTCTCCTCTCAGTGTGGCGCCGGTGGCTCTGAACACTGGGCAGGCTGGCATTACTGTTCAGACTGTTGTCGCTGCTGCAGCCCTGCAGCTCCACGCTGTTAAGTTCTGTACAACATGGATATACACATACAATGAAGTGATGGTGACTTTACTATGGCTGAGAATCTCTGGGTTCCCCCCATTGCGATTTCATTAAGGCTGCAATAATAGATATTTCTTTTTTTTATGCATCTAGATTTTTGATTTCCATACTTTTTTACTCTATGTGCACATTCACAACAGCATAAGCATTGTGTGGTCTGGTCTTGTTGTTTTGTTCTCCTCTGTCTGCAAGGGCTTTACCTGAAGGCAGCACAGTGTGGCCCTTACCAATGATAAGGCTAAAGTAGCAGCCTGTGAAAACTCTCAAGCCACACATGTCACTTCTGTGGTTTTCTGTTGCTTCATCTTTTTCTTTGCACATTTTCACTCACATAATCCCTGCAATAGGTATTGATATCAGACAGATGATCAAGCCATTCATTTCAACTGTGTGTGTGTGTGTGTGTGTGTGTGTGTGTGTGTGTGTGTGTGTGCCAACATGTGTGTGTTGATTAACATACAGATATTTGTCTTCATTTTAAATTGTGTAACATAAGGTGCCCAGATTGCTCATCTGGTAGCGTGCACCCCATGTACAAAGGCTCAGCGATTGCCGCAGTATTTGCCTAATACTTTGAACACGGTAGCTACTCATAAAGTGCCATTTTAACAATCCATTTAAGGAGTTTTGTGCATGGATGCTTCATCGTTCTGTGAACTGATTATTTTCCCCACCACTAGACCTCAGTATGTCTGTATTCCTAATGTTTGGACAGACTTGCAAAGCAACGGCACAAGCTGAGAATACCAAGAATAGAGCTTCAGGCCTGGTGAACTGAAAGGGATGCTCAGTTGAGAGAAAACTATATTCAAGAACAGTCAGAGGGAAAACATCACTAGTCAGGTGCCTGAGACAACGCAAGTCTTGGAAATACACAGAAAGACCAGTATGCTGCCAGTAAGTCATGTGTGATTTCAGACTTTGAAACTTGGCTATTAATGAATCATTCATGTGATTTCCACTTTTGTACATTTTCAACCAGTTTTATGTTATCAATGAAAGTTTTCATAGTTAGGATTAAGACCGTTGAGCTCATTCACTCTTATTCTGTTTCTTACTGCATAGTAAACAACTCCTATGACTTCTGCTTCAGTCATTAATTGATATATATTGCTGTGAATGAGATGCAAACATTAATCAATCTTTCTATTGTCTTAACCACTTATCCTATTTAGTGCCAAAGGCCACAACAAGAAAGGAGTCTCAGACACCATTGCATATTAAAGCACAAGAGATGAAATATTCCCAAATGTTCCTCTTCAAAATAAAAATTCAGTTAAGGGTAAATGTTTTCCCATATCCTTTCCAAAATAACAGACAAGCCAAACAAGTAAAATGCAATTATAGTCTGCAAAATAGAAAAAAAATAAAACTTGAAATACAGTTAGATACCAAAAGAGAGAGAGCATTTATGCCACCTTTATTACTCAAATGAAAAGGAAACATTCAAAGAGTAAGGTTTTAAAAGCCCTGAATACAGTTAATGTTAAACAGAAATACTTAAGATGTAAAACCACATTTCCAGGGGCTTTAAGTTAGATTACTGAATACTACAATATAATGAAGGACGTTTTTCACGATGGTACATTAAACTAAGCTTGCAAAATGTAATCAGCCACTGAGAAAGCTCACAATTAGGTCCACAGACAGGATCACTCCTAACTCTGTATTCCTTCTAAAGCTTAAATTCAATCACTTCCTTCTTGTAATGAAGACAGAGAAAAGAAAGAGCAGAGACACCATTCAGACCACCATCATAATATTTTTTAACACAAGTTAAAAGACCATTTATTTAACAAACCATCTGCATCTTGTGATCATGGGGGCTTCTTTTAAATTTGGCCATCCTTAAAAGAACATCAGTAATTGAAATAAAGCTAAACTAATACTCAACATCAAAGTCTCGGCTGTCAAAATGACTGATTTATTACTCCTCTGTGCCTCAAATTTACATTTTCTTTAATTGGAGAAGAAGTATTTTAGGCACCAGCTGTATCTTTACCTGGGTAGAGCTGGTAGGAGCCTGTGTGGTGCCAGCGGGGCAGATAGCGAATCCTGAGGGGTAACCAAGCCCCTCCATCCATACTCCCCCTATCAGGGCCCCTCGCAAACTCAAACACACCAAGTGAAACACATAGTCCAAGACGAGGCATACATATACACACACACAGCTGACAACATCACAGGAAGAAGTGCAAGAGAGATGGCAAACAGAGAGAGAGAGAGAGAGAGAGAGAGAGAGAGAGAGAGAGAGAGAGACACACAGTGGCAGTTGGTGGTGACAACCAACCTGGCTTACAACCTGAGAGATCGCAAAGAGAGTCAGGTCACAAAAGGCACACGCACCTGCATGTACAGTCACTCTCTCACAGACACACACACTCAATTTTGTGAGCTTCCAGGTAGCAGGTAGGTAAGTGATACAAGCACACACAGGCCTTGAGATGATGAATTATTCAGAGGTGAGGGAGGACGGAATTAAATACGCTGGAGCAAAAGCACATTCATGTGCGCAAAAGGCACACGCACTTGCATGAACACACACACACACACACACAAAACTGCAGTATTGATGAGCAGCTTGGTTAAGGGAAGGCCACTACTGAGACTAATGAGGCCTGCAGGAAGCCCCCATGCTGCTACGCACACAAACAAACTGACATATTAAAAGAACAAGGAAGAATATCTGTCAACCTATTCTTGTCTTGACTTTTCTAATAGATAAAAAAATAAAAATAAATGTGAGATGGATTCTAAATAAGGCCAATGCATCAAGTAATATAATACTGCTATAGGCCTTAAAAAATGACATTGCAGGTCTTACTGCTGTTATCAACATCCACTTTACTTCTTAAAATGAATCTTTTACTTTGAAAATACACATTCTGAGCGGTTTCTTGGTGTCAATATTAACAAGTGGTGTCTATGGATACATTATCATGTTAACCTCAATGATTGATTTCATTAGTTTTCAATAAGTGTATAAAAACAACTATGAAACAGAATAACTTTAAATTGTATTCAACTTGAAAATGTAGTGTGTATGTTTATCATTCCTGGCAGGAAAAAAGCTTTAAAAAGAACTAGTATTCATGAAATTTCAAAATCTGAGTCAAGCTATTTGAGACTGTAAACTTTAAATTACTTTCATTGTAAAGCAGGCAGTGGTGGAATAATATATAGATCTTTAACTGAAGTAAAAGTAGCAACACCACAGTGTTAACAAGTAAAGATCCTAAATTCAATTTTTTTAGTATTAGCATTAAAATATACTTAACGATCTAAAAGTAAACATACTCATGCAGAATGGCCCATTTTGGATTAGTATACAGTATATTACATTACTGGATTATAATTATTGATGCATTAATGTGTGAGCATCTCTAATTGCAACTGGTAAAGAGAAAGTTAAGGGCGTTAAGGGCTGAGCTGGCGTGCACAAATGTGACGTCATGAGAGCGCCGTAACTGTTTTATTATAATTATCAAGTTTCCCACAGAATTGTTAAGTATGCAAAAAAAGAAATTAATTCAAATTTTTCAATCTTACTATTTATCCACCAGGGGTCTGGCTGTCCTGATAAGAGTAGCAGCGAGCCACATGCTGGATACTCTATTAAAATTCCCTTATGCTTTCTGTTCTGTAAATAGACTGTTCATTAATTTTAGACATTTGAAGAATTTACTTTAACCCTTTTACACTAGAAGAAAGGGAAACATTTTGAGGTTATTAGGCAATGGTTTTACTGATCTGGCCCACTTGAGATCAAATGGTGGCGTATGTGGCCCATTACTAAAATGAGTTTGACACCCTTGTCCTATACCATCATACTCCCTACATCACATGCACATAAAGGTGCAAGGAGCGAGAGCTCTGCTCTTCTCTCACAAACAACACATCCTCCTTTCCACAAACACGTGGTGTGAAGAAGTGGCCATCAACACTACATCGGAGCTGATTGTAAACATGTCTTCCATGCATTCTATAACCCTTTTGTCTTTTTTCTCACCTCCTTCTCTTCCTCCTTTTATCTCCCATCTGCCATGAATTGTCTTTCAAGTGCATTTGTGAGGCGTTAAAACACGATTAGAAGTCTCCTAAATCAGAGACCTTTCGTTATTGTCAGCACATGCTAATTGCGCGCATGACACCAAGAGTTCACTTAAATTAGTTCCAACACAATACTACACAACAGGACAAAGGAACACAGAATAAATGTCTGAAAGGTTTGACATGCTAACTAAAAGTACAGACCCAACAGAATACAAATGAATTTTGGTAACAGCACCATGTTCTGTATCTCAGGTCCTGTCCATGATTTGACACAAGTTGTTGTTGTACAGCTATTGTTTGCAAATGTGGGACAATCTTTAGGTCACAGCCTGCCAACCCCCAATACAGCAGGAAGAGGTGGGGCAGATACTGAGCAGGTGTAACCAGAATGAGTAAAAGCAGCCACATATTAATGAGATGTCCACAACGAACATGGTCATAAGCCATTTATTTCATCCCATTAAATGCTACTTAAAGTAGATCCCAACAACTGAAGGATGAGGGAAGCCAATTAGATAAGCCAATTACAGAAGATGAGTAAAGTCTTAGATTAAAAACAGCTATTCAAATGTTGTAAAGAAGCATCTACTCACCTCCATCGGAGACTGCGGCGGACTGTAAAGAATAACAGAAAAACATTGGATTAGCGGATTCCCTCATCACACAGATTACACATATTCATACAAGCTCACACAATGCATGTGGGCTAAAAGGCAGCTGCCCGGGCACGCACTTTTGGCCACATGCAGACACAAAGACAGAATGACTGTGTTTTTCTCACAGAACCTGGCTCATTATCACACACCCTTTTACATCATGACACAGGTTAGCGCCCACACTCACTGTCTTGTGTGTGGGTGAAATCATCTAAACTGGCTATGCTTGCTCTGCAACAAAGCCTCCTAAGAGGGGTGAGGCTGAATGAGTGTGTGTGTGTGTGTGTGTGTGTGTGTGTGTGTGTGTGTGTGTGTGTGTGTGTGTGTGTGTGTGTGTGTGTGAGAACTTTAGGCCTACCTGCCCCCGCTTTTTACAATGAAGTGTGATGTTTGCTTGCATATCTCATGATCACCAATTATAGATAACGTTATCAAACATGTATCTAATCTAATCCCTCTGTGTGTGTGTCTCTCAGAAAGAGAGACAGA
The DNA here is from genome assembly GCA_013375575.1 of Percina caprodes. Classification (NCBI taxonomy): domain Eukaryota; kingdom Metazoa; phylum Chordata; class Actinopteri; order Perciformes; family Percidae; genus Percina; species Percina caprodes. The sequence goes on along the minus strand of JABXJD010000072.1, from coordinate 2,009,943 downwards.
CAGACAGACAGACAGACACACACACACACACACACACACACACACACAATGTGGTGATTTTTATCCCAGACATGCTGAGCTAGGATGAGATCATTTGACACAGACATCAGTAATGTAGCCAACTTTGGAACATAGTTGAAACGCTCTGTGACTCAGAAAGAGCAAAAGGAGAGGAGTAGACAAAAGAGAAAAGGGGAAAAGAGAGAGGGTAAGCACCAATTAAAGACAGACGTGTTTGTTAAAGACAGAATACCGAACTGGCATTAGATTTCTGGTTAAATAATCCACACTGAGCCACACTGTATTTCTGTCAGAAGCTTTTGCTACACACACCCTGCCTCTACCCACATAGTGAAAGCAGACTATAACTTAGAGGGATCACAGCTACTTCCTTGAGTTAATTCCGTCACTATGCATGAGCAACCAGTAGATAGTTGCAGTTACATCACTCTGAGAATTTACATGAATTTAAGTAACCCAGTTCCTGTCAGCTTTTTGCAGTAACCTGATTAATTAAATGACATTTATGAAAGAAGCCCAGTATATAAGTAAAGCATTAGAGGGCTGGAAAAACATAATTTCTCAGCCATGTGTATATACTGTATTGAAATGCATTTCTAATGTAGTTTCTACAAGAACACATACATGAAGAGTTTTCAGAATAGAATCACATAGAAAGTATAGTGCAAAGATACTGGAATAAATAGTATTAGGTTATTATATGAACAGTATGAACAGTAGAGAGTATTGAAAGACTGGTAAGCAGAGATGTATAGTAACAAAGTAGAACTACTTCACTACTGTGCTTAAGTACTAAAAGGCTGTATCTGTACTCTACTGGAATATTATTTTTTTCTCCTACTTCCACTTTTGCTTCAATACATATTTTTGATGTGTTTAATACTTTTACTCCGATACATCTTTTATGTCGTACACCGTTACTCGTTACAACCAATAACAGGAGTTTCCCGCGGTCCCACATGCCAGACTTTGTATCTATATGGGAGTGAGAACATGTTGACGTCACACGTATGTCGCCAAATTCATGTCCTTCTTTTTGATATGAAGAAGAGACATGTGTGACTCGAACATCTGACATTTACCAGCAAAACGTACAGCAAAAGACCTTGCAAAAGATTTCAGAGCGTTCTGCCAACATGTATACATTTTAACATCAAGGAACAGAGTAACGTTTTTTTACTCTAAAGTCACTGAGAGCTGCTGCTGTTTCAATCCTGTCAGCTCTCTGCAGGGGGCGCGGCTGCTCAGTTGCCCCCGCGACTGACGCGCACACACAAACACACACACAAACACACACGGTGGATGCAAGAAAAACCGCAGATGAGACATACAGGATGACATAAATTGAGGACAGCTACGCTCAATATTGTAAGTGTAATGATAAGTTAAAGTCCAATAGGTACTTAATAAACCGTATGAATGTGTCCCAGGCCAGGATAGGAAATTAACTAACAATGTAAAGATCAACAAGCCCCTGACACATATGTTCCAATTTGATTTGTTCAATAAATTATTTTTTTTTTGTCTTAAATCCACCAGCCATTTTCAAACTGTACCAACATTTGCAGCATCCTGAGCCTTTTTGGTAAGGTTACTAGGATACAATATGATAGTCAAACTTTTGACTGTTTTCTTTAACAACTACATAACTCAATACTTTTACTCTCAGTACTTGAGTAGTACATTTTAAAATAAACTACTTGCAATACTAAAGTACAAATAAATGTGAATACTTTAGTACTTATACTTAAGTGTGGTGCTTAAAGAGCACTTCAACTTCTACTCAAGCCACTTTTTTGACAGAGCACTTTTACTCAGGTCCGGGTCTCTAGTACTTTATACATGTCTGCTTGTAGGAGTACATCTTTGTGTCTAAAATAATGAATTACTGAAACTGAAACTGACACTAAAGCAAAAATAGAAGCTTCCAGTAGTCTAAATAAGTCAGTTTCCACAGCTGAACAGTAGGCTGTAAAAGGAAAATAATCTGGGGCCTCATGTAACCACTGAATCAGTTGTGTTGTTTTGTAATGTATTGTCTGTGCTAGATGTCTGGCATGGCTGCCAGGGTTCATCCCAGGGTATGGGAGATAAACTTTGGCAGCCAAGGCCCCTCACTTTTGGGGGGGGTATAGGTGTGCAGGTGCGAGCAGCTGGGTGCTTGGGGTTTGAGCGGTTACGTGATGTGTTGGTTTGTGTAATGTGGTCTCAAATTTGTGAAATGTTGATATATTAGTTTACAATGTATTTGCTGCATGACTGTGTAACTCACACTATGTAGTTCTTTAAAAAATTACATTTGGATTATTATTTTTAGAAAGGCCTGACCAGGGACTGGTTTGCAAATTAGAAACCTTTTATGCAACACATCTACACATTTCGTTATGGCCTTGACTGTAATAATTATGTATGTAATAGTGTGCGCTGCACTGTCCCTGACAAATAAATTGATGATAATAACAATATAAAAGACTGCGCAGCTTTCATACCAGAAGATGGCATACGGCCAAAACATAAAATTAATTATTCACATGTATAAAACCGGGCGTACGCCAGGTCCTGCGCACCTTTCCTTTGTTCATCACAATCAACGTGAAATTGAGCGCACGTGAACGAGCCACCGACCACGCCTTGCCTCCTCCCATAAATTAATATGGAAATGACTATAAATGCGCCCCCAACGTCATTCTTTGTCCAATCACTACGGGTTATCCAGCTGAAGAAAAAAAACGTAGGTGGAGGCGAGAAAAAAAAAGTTCAGTTTTGGTGGTTTGTCATCTTGGATAAGCAATAAAAGAAAATGCCCAAAGTGGCAAATGGTGACCAAGCTTGGCATTTATCAATTTGAACATGAGCATAGGCTGCGAAAAAAATCTCACGTCTGGTCTGATCTTGTGTACGCAAGTTTTCGAGTCAGTTTTCAAGTCAGTGTGAACTATGTTTGGCAATGATATTCAATACAGTAAACATGACGATGCACAACATTTTTATTTATTCTTCAGGTTTTCATTTGTCTTTTAAAGTGTTGTTAATGGCCACAAGTAAACAATTTCTTTCTGCAACACTGTTGACCGCATCAGTGATCTCTTTCTATCCTGCATTCTTCCTAAGCCTAATACCAGTTTTTAGGCTGCCAAATAGGACGCACGGTACTGCAAATTAAACTGAGATGTCAGGGTTTCAATCTCCACATCTGAGAAGTGCCGCTTCTCAATCTCGCCATGTCATAAATAGTAGGGGCGAGACCTCAAAACCGAGAATATATTGGGGCATGATATTTAAATTACGATCATTTCCAGCCGCTGCATTTATCAATGTACGACCATTTGTACACTTTGATTTGTGATATACATACGTTTCATGAATCCCACGTGAGGCCTGTCGTAAGAGGATTTATGCACTCATATCTGTGCTGGTTTTTACGTTAGTTTGGTAAATGAGGGCCCACGTGTCCGGGAAAACCAGCGCACACAAGCTTTTCGTCCGTACACAACGTTTATACATGAGGACCCTATACTCTCTGGTCTGGAAGCAGCATCTTATTGGCCTGGTCTAGACCTTTGATGAGAAAGATGTATACAAAGTGTAACTAGTACACAGTATTGTCTGAAATCAGGCAAGCATCTTATAGCACTAACAATAATTATCCACCCTTGGTTCATAAATCAAATCTTACAGTAACCAGGTCACCACAGTAGTCACTCTCTGGTTAGTCAACTCTCAAAAATATGAACATTAATACAATTGCTGCATACACAAATCCTGCAATATCCTGACAAAGATTAAATGTACACTTTTATCCTAATCAAATCTAATTGAGGTGACCCCCTGAGGCAAAATATATGTGCTGCTTTGATTCAAGCGCATCTTGGCCATTTTCTCATTTGGGCCAAGCTGTTGTGGCCAGATGGCACTGCACTGTAATCACTGGGATTAGCTATTTCAGACTGTCCTTGGACGAGTCGAGGTTTGGCACTGGCGTGTGAAAAGAGATTTTGTGTGACTTAATAGCACTTGATTGTGGTCGAACCATTGCCCAGGACAAGAGGAAAATGGCCGAAACCTCCCCAGTGGAAACTGGTTACCTGATCCCTAAGCTGATTATACTCCAACACATTTCACATCTCACACATTTCAACAGCGTGTATTTTCTCTGATACCAGTGTGTTTCATGTGTGTGTTTGGGCATGCTGTGTATTTTTTAGCATGCATGTGGTCGACATCTGTTAGAGGTGTCTTTTGTATGTTGGGTACATTCTGTGTGTGTGTGTGTGTGTGTGTGTGTGTGTGTGTGTTCCCCCCTCCCTTCCCATTTAGCCCCAGTGTGATCACTTCCAGACACACTTTGTGGTGGAGCAGTTTGGCCCCTAGTCGGGTCCCCTCTCCTCTCTATCCTCCCTGCACCTCTAACCCATTTCAAAGTCCCTCCTTTTGTTTGTTCTTTTCTTCCTATCCAGTCATCCCACTCTTTCTTCCTTTGTCCCCCATTACCATCTCTCTCCTTCCACTCTTCCCTCAAGTCAGTCTCTCCCCCACTCCCTCCCTCTCTCCTTCAACCCTTTCTTAGTCATTCCAGTGGCGTTTCCCCTCCTCTCCTGGCAGATCCTGGTCATTCCTGACAGCCCACAGGGAATGACTGGGGTTTTCCAGACTTTTCCATCTCTCCCTAAACCCCTATCCACAGAGAAACTGGAAAATGAAACAGTCTTGATAATAGAAGATCATAATAACAATTATATTCCCCACAGTATGTCACAAAGAGTGTTCTACTTTTAGCCTCCACTGCTTTTAAACCTAGTGAGCTCTACATTACCTCAGTATTACTAGCAGAAGGGATTTACCACTAGGTCAGCCCCAATACTGTCTGCAGTTGTTTTCTGCTGAGGCTAATTGTTCACAGATTTAATGAATGATTAATGGGGTTTTACGTCCCATATATCATAGAGTAAATGTGCTCATAAAATCAGTAAAAAGACACCACAGCACTTGACTGATGCTCATGATTATGGTTTCCCACATAATCCAAGCAAAGCCTGGGAATGTGTGTGTGGTTATGAATTTTGTGAATTCAAAAAGACCTATAGCTAATGGTTTCTTCTTATCAATTACCATGTCAACACAGTATTTGTTTGCCATTTAAACAGCCTCAGAAAAGAAAGTCAGTTACGATGTTGCATGACAGCCATTGCTAGCAATATTCTTATTACATTTCAGTGTACGTGCTTGCCAAATTGGTGCTGATTTTTAGGGCAGACACAAAACAAATAACGACCATGAGACAGAAAATCCTTAAAATAACATCTTTTCAACAATGAAGTAGAATATCAGTTTGGTCCTATGAAAAGTAACAACTGCAAAGATATAATGATGTTGGCGTGCTAGCCTAGCAAGCTTATGCCTTATTACCACTGCATGGTTCACCTGGACTTGACTCACTTTTGGTACCAGGTCCTTTTTCTCTTTTTGTTTTACATTGCGGATAGTTGCCTCTCAATGTAAATCTGGGCGAGTGAATTTTAAAAAAGAGGATAGTGTCCTTGGTAGCTTGGGTATTTAAAAATGGCTGGTTTCTGCAGAATGTCCCATGTCCCACAGGAGACAATTCTAGCCACAGTTCTCATTGACCATCAGGAGTCTGCAGCCATGCTGTACCATGCAGTGGAAATGCGACATCACTTTCTATTGCATTAAAAATGTGCATCAAAATGCCTGACTGGGATATTTTTCTGGTGTAGGCACAGCTTATGTGTATTTTTTTACACATAAAAGAGTATTTTTGTGTCCAAGGTATGTACCAAGTAGGACATTTTACAATTCAAAAATCCACTTGTCTGTGTTCTCTGGTGGACAAACTATACCAGGTCGCCTAATTATTCTATATAACTCCAATGAAGTCCTAAATAGATTGTAGAATAATAATGAATTAATATCAATGCCAAAAAGTCTATAAAAGTCTATAAAATAGTTAAAAAAAACATTACAATTCCCTGAAAACCAAGATGACACGTTTAAATTGTTCTTTCCAACCAATAGTTCAAAACTCTTTATTATTTATTTTTTGACTAAATAAACTTGCTCAATGGACCAATAATGTGCACTTGTTGGTAGATATATTCAGTAATGTCAAATATTATTATATTATGTTATATTATTTTATTTTATATTATTACTACTATAATATATATCATATATAAGACATTGATGTAAACTGCAACTTGACTTGTTGGTAAAAGCACACAACCAAAGGTGTTAAGAAAATTAAAGAGGGGCCACAGTGATGTTGATCTTTGACCAATAACATCTAATCAGTTCATCCATGAACACCAGCCGACATTTGTGCCAAATGTGAAGACATTTCCTTCAGGGGATCCTGAGATATCGCGTTCCCAAGAATGGGACAGACGGACAGATGGACAGAACGACATGTGACGGACAACCTGAAAACATAATGCCTCTGCCCACCGAATATTACGGTGTTCTGAGAAGTGTTGTGTTTTGAGCAGTGATTCAGGGGAAGTGTTGTGTACAGTTATACAACACACTCTCACATCCACTTCAACCAAAGATAAGATGGCTGAATCACATGTCTTCACCACACTTGCTGGCAACACACACTGGTCTGGTTCAAACTTCCACGCTTATTTTTCCTTCCTAGTACATTGCTGCTGCTGATAGGTGGGATTTGTAGTGTTGTATTACTTTATGACTTTGTTAAACAGTAGCATTGACATGACCCACTGGATTATATGTGGTTTAAAAACATGTCAACAGGTCACAACGTGTTTGTACACCAACATCCTCCCTGAACATAAAATGCCACCTTGTAGCCACATGCCTGGCTTGTTGATGTGTGTGTGTGTGTGTGTGTGTGTGTGTGTGTGTGTGTGTGTGTGTGTGTGTGTGTGTGTGTGTGTGTGTGTGTGTGTGTGTGTGTGTGTGTGTGTGTATGCAGGAGTGGTTGGTCACTGTGTGTACAGGTCCCAAGTGCTTTATTAGCTGTGACTGGTGGGAGACGGGTGGTTTACATAATGTGTTATGAAGCCTGGACGTCGAGTTCAAACTATAGCAAAACACAGGATAGAATTTACAGCTGTTCATTCTCACTTTTATCATAATATTAATATGTTAAACGCCATGTTAAATCTCCTTAAACAATCTCAAGTTTCCGAAAATGTTCCCTGTCTGTTTACATGCGTCTAGGTGGACGATGATTCCTGGAAAAAGACGTTCTGTTTTATAGGATAAGACACAGAGCAGCCAGTCACACTTAACAGAGTGAATTAAAAAAAAGTCTATCTGCAGGAGAAACTGTCAGGGACAACATATGCACTCACACACACTCTCACACACACACACTCTCTCTCTCTCACACACACACACACACACACACACACACACACACACACTCACACACAAAGACAACACTGTTTGTACCACAGGAACCTATTCCTGGCTCCAACACTGGAGCTGTAACTGCCACCTTTGGTAAGGAATGATATGACTTAGGAGACTAAATATGGAAGAACACTGAACATATCTTCTGTCTACTCTATGTACCTGTAAACACTGGCATTACTACAGAAGGGCGCACCTATAACGGAAACAAATGACACACACATACTGTCATTTGCACGCAAACACCTTGACACACACGCTTCCAGCTGAGGAGGAAGCTGTTGCGCCAACAGTCTCAATGTGTCTGAGTGCCTGTGTGTTTACTTTTGAATATGAGGTGAATAGTGGCTGCCATTGAGAAGGCCAGAGTCACCCTGCCAGGACTGGCAACCATGAAACTGCTTAGTTTTAGCAGAGTTTAAGCTGAGGAGAACAAGCTGATTAGGTTAATGATCCAAAAGTCAAATGAGGCTCTGCAGGTGTGAGCAAGGGTGATGATGCTCTCCATGCAGCCCAGTGAGATAAAAAAAAACAGATTTGCACAAATCTAATCTAAAGGGCAGATTTTCAAAAACATAACTGACTAAATCCATGTATAAACAAACATTTAGGGATCAGCAAAACTGTGTCAATGGTTGTATGTGTTCACCATCTAAACGTCCCTACGAACATTTCCAAACTTTTTTTATTCCTAAGTGAAACCCTTTGTGACCGTCTCTGGAATTCTGGGATAAAGCCTGAAATCCCTGCCATGCATTCAGGAATCAATATCCACTCTCCATGAAAGAAAGGAATGTGGATCATGTTTGTTTTCCTGCAGGGAGCCACATAGGAGATGTGACTCAGAGGCCGAGCTGGTGATAACAATTTGTTTTACTTGGCTGGATGCCTTTAAACCACACAGACAGAAGAGGGTGCAAGACGTTAACACAATACAATCTGATCAGATACTTCCGTCTGAACACACTCACAGCTGCCAGTCCACACAGAATTAAGTGGAGTTCACAAGAAATTAGTCAGGTTAGTCAGCTCACCTTTCCATTGTCTGACAGCTGTTTTTTTTCTCACTTTCCTTTACACATACACACACCAGACGAGTCTTTGAGGCGAAATCCCACACAGTATGACTTATGAGGCGAGAAATTGTATTTGCCTCCATTTGTCTCAATCTCTGGCCCAGTCTCTACCTCACTTTCCCTTCCTCTCTCTTTCTCTCTATGTCCCTCTCTAGGCTGAAACACATCTGGCTTTGAGAGGAAAGGAAACACCCTAGAGCCGTCTCTTGTTAGTCTTTCTGTCTCATTTTACCTTTACACACAGTTTCCCAGGCACCACTATGTTCCTTCTTTCTTAAACACCAGACAGTGTTGACTTGTTCATTTCAACTTTTGTATTGTTTATCTTCCAAGAGCCCCTGACCTCTCCGTGTGTTTTGTCTTCATTTCTCTTCATTTGTCTTTCTATAGATGCCCGCTCTCCCATCCTTGTGTTTTGCTCTCATATTGTCTTAAGGGCATGGACTCATCTTTCTCCCTGGGTACTTTGCTGTAGGTAATAGTCACCTATTTCCTTCATCTATCCCTGTCTATCTCACTTGTAGTTAACAGAACAACACTGGTATACACTGTCACTTGCACTAAATAACATTCCCACTCCTCTTTTCTCTTTCCCGTTCCATCCTTCTCTGATTTTTTTTCATTAACAGTGCAGAGGGAATAAATGTCGGTAAAAGTGCTGCTGAATTTTTTCCACTCTTGGCACTTTGGCAGCATTACAACTAGACTGTGGTTTGTTATTTAAAAAAAACTTTGACTCATAAATCTGAGGATGGTCGACTATTTTGAATCCAGCATTAGTCTACTTTGCTTCTATTGACATAAATAAACGAGTCTATCCTCCAATCACTTCCATTTGCTATAAATAAAAAAAGTTTGGAAAGATGTGCACTCTCTCTATGCAGACCACTTGTGCAGCATTGCACAGTAAGTGTGTGTGTGCATACTACTCACTGTATTGAAGTTCCAGACTCGCTTGAAGGAGAGCCTCTTCCTCAGGCTCATCCTGCTCTCCTCTCACACAGGAGTAAACCCACTGACTGCTCAATCTACATGTCTGAACCACACAAACACACATGAAAACAGTCACACTCGCACACACACACGTGCGCTGAGGCTGACAGAGCTTCTTCAGGCTAGGGCAGGAAATTCATGCAGACAGTTGACTTGAATGGAGCCATGCCTCAGCATGCCTGTCGCACGCGCGCACACACACACACACACACACACACACCAAAGAATTCACCTTAAACTATCTGCTTTAGCTGCCCTAAGGAGATACAATACTGTATCTCACTGTTAACATTCTCTCTCAGTCTTTCTTACTACATCATACATGTCTCCCTCTGTTTCCCACACACTTAGCTGACAAACTGACTAGGAAGTTCCATTCTCTCGGATACTCGGCTCCGTTTCCATAGTGACACGCCCCCATCAGGCAGCAGTTACCAAGAAGGGGAGGGAACAAAGGCCAGCCTGCCAATCACGCTGCAGCACAGCCCTTAACTCTCCACCCAGGTTGAGGTATGATCCAATTTGACTGTTGGATGTTTTCTAGTGATTCAAAAAATGTTTAAAACTTCTTTTCCTTGCTTTATGTATTATAAGCAGAGAGAGAAGAAAAAGAGGAGGCAAAAGGGTGAAGAGGAAGAAGAGAAAGGGTGTACATCAGCATCCACTTTAAAATTAATTAATGCTGCAGGTTTGTTAAAAGGTCAACTGGAGCAAACAAAGGCACTTCACAGGATGGAGTAGCCACTCAGCACACACACACACACACACACACACACACACACACACACACACAAAGGCTGCAATTGAATTTGTGCATGTGGCCTTGAGCCTACACCTAGCTCCCCCTAATTTCCTGTTTTGGCAAAAAAAAAGAGTAAGAGTTTCTGTTACGCCTTCTCCTATACCTCCACAGTCTGTCTTTTTGATGCCACTGTCTCCATCTGTAATGACTCACAGGTGTGTACCGTACAGTGATAGGAAAACACATGATCACCAGTAAATTGTGTGTGTGTGCGTGCGTGTGTGTTTGATCTGTTCTGGGTCAAGCATATAAGAGCAAGCTGTGTGTGTGCTTATATGGATGTTCAATTACAAATTTACTATTTCATAAATAAACTAAACCATTTCATTGTTTCATACATGGAAATATGCTTTGTCTTCCTTACAAACCACAACCAACTCTCCTGTCTTTACTCTCTGAACTGGACATGTATGACTGCCAGACTTTAAAGCTGTAGTGAATCGAAATGTCCAGTTATTGAAATCTGTCTTTTGTCTTTTAATCTCGTTTATTTAGGGTCTCTTGCCTTGTAGGACGTAGCACCACCCAGAAGAAACAAAAACATCAAAGAGCTCAGCTGCACCCTCTAACAACAGAAGAAAGCCAATAACATTAAAAGCTAGTTTTTCCCTCAAGTATTTTTAATGAAAAAATGCAATTTGATTGACTCAGAAATGGACCTTTTCACTGCACCACAAGAGCCATCTGAGCCCATAGAGCTTAAGACGCAGCGCCATATTGTTGGGAAAGTTAATGTAAACCTTCCACGTCCTCGTATCATAGCAACATCGGGGATGGCTCCAGCACTAAGCCTCCCCACTACCACACACAGACACACTCCCACACTCTCTCTCACACACACACACACACACACACACACACACACACACACACACACACACACACACACAGAGGCTAATAGCGCTGCCAATGCCCTAATTACCAGAGCCTATAACACTAAAGAGTCTGCCCAGTGGAGCCCTAATTTTTAAAACTTTCAAGTTTGCTTGGTTTAACTACTTATATTGAATACTCTTAATTTTAGAAACGTCTACTGTTCTTTCACACATCTTTGACAGGCCAGGAAAGAACTAGGAGTGGTGTTTGAGTAACCTGTGTGCAAGTTTAGTCCAAAACATATCCGTCAGGAGAGGGTAAGAAAGAAGTACCGGGCGTCACACAGGATAAGAGGGATGTGACAAAGTTTAGGTTGGCTAAATCCATATCCTGATGAGAAAAGGAAGAGGTGAGAAAAGAAGAAAAGAGAAGAAGATATCTCACTCTCTGTAGTCTAATTTCTGTGGGCTAGCCAAGCAGCTCTGTTTCCTGTGTGTGTGTGTGTGTGTGTGTGTGTGTGTGTGTGTGTGTGTGTGTGTGTGTGTGTGTGTGTCACAGTTCAACATAAAAGTGAAATATTGTCCTCTGCAGATATCAGATGACAGTAACACAACAGGACTATGCAAAGAAACCTTACACACAGTTGTGTGTACTCACACACACATACAGTACACGTTTAAAGTTAATACTAATTTTGTGCTTTTCCAGTAAATTTCCATTACTGTAACAGTTTAAAGCAAACCACATATATTTAGATAGCTGAAAAAACAAGTATAGGTTTGAATCATAGTTTATTGCGTTACAGGATGTTGGTTATATTAGGCTGCAGTTAGTATTATTTGTCAGCCACTATATTATCATGTTCCTGTTGCCTATTTCTAACTTGTGACGGCTATTTGTCTTAGATGGCATGCTTTGGAACATGCTGACATACTAAATAGGTAGTTAAACACACAATACATTATTATACTGTGATATTGTATACGAAATTCAGTTAGGAAACTGTTTATAGGGTTTTTGTCACATTCAGTCAATTAAATACTTGAAAATTCAGGTGCTTTGTTACATTGACACATAATTCATGTTTTTAACTTTTGCAAATCATTATCACATTGAGGAACATTAAAAAAGTTCAGACTTTAAGATAATAAATAGAGGGAACTAATATCTTATATTAAGCACTTAAGAGAGACAAAGTACAACAACACAGGAGGGATCAACAGGTGGTTTTCAATAATGGTTTAACCAACAGTTGGTTAACAATACATGAAAACCATCTCTGTCAAAAGGAACCATATTTTTTCTGCAGAGAAGAATTCATTGTTTCTCTTTTTCTGTGC